>JACBWW010000047.1:1174055-1258944 GCA_020086605.1 Lanius collurio
TCTCAAAGCTGCAGAGGGTTTGGGTGTCAGAGGTTCTGGTGTCTCAAAGCTGCAGAGGGTTTGGGTGTCAGAGGTTCTGGTGTCTCAAAGCTGCAGAGGGTTTGGGTGTCAGGGGTTCTGTGTCTCAAAGCAGATCCCCGGCGGCTGTTGGGAAGCTGGTGCCTGGTGCACATCAGATGTCTGGGCCTGAGGCAGCAGGGTGGAGGGCTGTGTGCTTAGGCCTGGCACCAACATTTCCTTGCCTCAGGACTCCTTTTGCATTCAAAATCCAGGCAGCTGAGGTTCCTTCAACAACAGAAGGCAGAGAACTAAGGAAGTGTTGCTGATGGCTAGGGAAATAGGAGGGAAAGCAAATTTAACAAGTCTTTCACAGTTAATTGCAGTCTTGAGTAGTGTTTTAAAAATACTTTTGGTAGCTGTTGGATAGTTTACATACTAATGGGGTAGATGGAAATCATGCAGAGAAAAGAGTGATTTATAATTTATAATTATTGTGAGATGTTTTGAATTGATAATATGCAGGGAAAGGTTCAAATTTAGTTGCTGCACTAACATTACAGACAGCTTTGCAGGCAGCTGCGTTTACATCAGTTGATACTGAAAAGACAGTCGCATGTCTGGCTGAGTATTTTGTAAAGAGGAGTTAGAATACATTTCCTAAAGACAAAGGCTTTGGATTTCTTGTCTGGCTGTGCATTTTCCTACAGTGCTTTGTAGCTGTTGTACACAGAAATGACCAGAATAACTGCTTTTCAAAACTAGTGGGGAGACAAGAGAGTGTGATGTATCTGCTTTGAAACTGGGCATAGTTTATACAACTGGATACTGACTCCTCACAGCTGTAGCAAGTTGCTGAGATGTGGAAGACAGTTTAATAGCTGCAAATGTCACTCATGAAAACTTGCTATCTCTAATGCCACAGTCAGTCAAGTTGCTTTTACAGCTCAGTGTATTTTATAGCTCAGTAGGGAACTGAATTGTGGGAAGGAATAATATGTTATGTTTTGAAGTTCAGAAGAATATTATTTATCTTTACATAAATGTACCTTTTCTATTATTTATGCACTTGTGGAATGGCCAAAGAAAGCCTGCTAATTTTTTTTTAAATGTAATTACCCCACAGGATCCTTCAAACCAAAAATGTGGAAGAAAGAAAACAGTGTCCTTCAGCAGCATGCCATCAGAGAAGAAAATAAGCAGTGCCAGTGACTGTATCAGCTTTATGCAGGCTGGGTGTGAATTGAAGAAAGTTCGTCCAAATTCCCGGATTTATAACCGATTTTTTACTCTGGATCCTGACCTGCAGGCTCTTCGCTGGGAGCCTTCCAAGAAGGATCTTGACAAAGCCAAGCTTGATATTTCTGCTATAAAAGAAATCAGACTAGGGAAGAACACAGAAACATTCAGGAATAATGGACTTGCAGACCAGATTTCTGAAGACTGTGCACTGTCGGTAATTCATGGTGAGAACTATGAGTCCCTTGACTTGGTTGCCAATTCAGCTGATGTGGCCAATATTTGGGTATCAGGATTAAGGTACTTAGTTTCTCGTAGCAAACAACCCCTGGACTTGATGGAAAGCAGCCATAATACCCCACGGTTTGCCTGGTTAAAAACTGTATTCGAAGCAGCAGATGTTGATGGCAATGGCATAATGTTAGAAGATACAGCTGTGGAGCTAATAAAGAAGCTTAACCCCACCTTAAAGGAATCAAAGATTAGATTAAAATTTAAGGAAATTCAGAAGAGCAAAGAGAAACTGACAACACGAGTAACAAAAGAAGAGTTTTGTGAAGCATTTAGTGAACTTTGCACGAGACCTGAAGTGTATTTCTTACTTGTTCAGATATCCAAAAACAAAGAGTACCTGGATGCCAATGACCTGATGCTGTTTTTAGAGGCTGAGCAAGGAGTGACCCACATAACAGAAGAAATGTGTCTGGATATTATACGCAGGTATGAGCTTTCTGAAGAAGGGCGGTTGAAAGGTTTTCTCGCAATTGATGGATTTACTCAATACTTACTGTCCTCCGAATGTGATATTTTTGACCCAGAGCACAAAAAAATTGTCCAAGACATGACACAGCCTTTGTCACATTACTACATCAATGCATCCCACAATACATATCTAATAGAAGACCAGCTCAGAGGGCCAGCTGATATCAATGGTTATGTCAGAGCTTTAAAGATGAGCTGCCGGAGTATTGAACTGGATGTGTGTGACGGCCCAGATAATGAACCCATTATTTGTAACCGCAACAACATGACATCCCCTCTTGCCTTTCGAAATGTCATTGAGGTAATAAACAAATTGGCCTTCTTTGCCTCAGAATACCCTCTTATTCTCTGCTTGGGGAACCACTGCTCTGTACAGCAGCAGAAGGTGATGGTGCAACATATGAAAAGGATCTTTGGAAACAAACTGTACAGAGAGGCACCTTTATCCTCAGAAGCCTACCTCCCATCCCCTGAGAAACTGAAAATGAAGATCATTGTGAAGGGGAAGAAACTGCCCTGTGACCAGGATGTGTTAGAAGGAGAGGTCACAGATGAAGATGAAGAGGCTGAAATATCCCGAAGACTGTCAGAGGACTTCTCAAGGGAACCGAAGTTGATCTGGCTCTGCAGGGAATTGTCTGACTTGGTGTCCCTATGCAAATCTGTCCAATATAAAGACTTTGAGACATCCATGAAATCTCAAAATTATTGGGAAATGTGTTCCTTCAGTGAGGCAGAAGCCAGTCGGATTGCAAATGAATACCCTGAAGATTTTGTTAACTACAACAAAAAATTTCTGTCCAGGGTATACCCGAGTGCTATGAGGATAGACTCCAGTAACTTAAATCCTCAAGATTTTTGGAACTGTGGTTGCCAGATAGTGGCAATGAACTATCAGACCCCAGGGCCCATGATGGACCTACACACTGGTTGGTTTCTACAGAACGGGGGATGCGGGTACGTTCTCAGGCCTTCGGTGATGCGTGACGAAGTGTCCTACTTCAGTGCAAATACCAAGGGTATTGTTCCGGGGGTCTCCCCCCAGGTCCTACATGTCAAAATTATCAGTGGGCAGAATTTTCCAAAGCCCAAGGGTGCATGTGCAAAAGGGGATGTCATAGACCCCTATGTCTGCATAGAAATACATGGGATTCCTGCAGACTGCACCGAACAAAGAACTAAAACTGTGCAGCAAAACAGTGATAACCCTATTTTTGATGAAAGCTTTGAGTTCCAGATCAATCTACCAGAGCTGGCGATGATCCGCTTTGTTGTTTTGGATGATGACTACATTGGGGATGAGTTCATAGGGCAGTACACCATCCCTCTGGAGTGCTTACAGCCTGGGTACAGGCACATACCCCTGCGCTCCTTTGTGGGAGACATCATGGAGCACGTTACCCTCTTTGTTCACATTGCAATAACCAACCGAAGTGGAGGCGGGAAGGCACAAAAGCGCAGCCTCTCAGCGAGGATAGGGAAGAAAGCACGGGAGTACACCATGCTGAGGAACACTGGTCTCAAGACTATTGATGACATCTTTAAGCTGGCAGTGCATCCATTGCGAGAGGCTACTGACATGAGAGAAAATATGCAGGTATGAGACTTCCATTGTGTGTCTTGATGTGTCCTGGATGTGGAAGTGGAAGTTCTGGTGTGAACTGCTGGTAGGGCAGGCTTGCTGAAGCTGGTGAAGCTTCAGACCCACAGCTCTTGTCAATCTTTAAATGGACATTGGCAGGCTGATAGTTACAGATACTAACTAACAAGCAAATGTAGGATTAGACAGAAACATTTTAAAAATGAGTTTTTAAAAATCATACCCTCTCTATGTTTTATTGGATATTTTTTCCTGAGAAAGCAACATTGAGGGTACATTTCTCTTCTCTGCCTCCAGTCTCAAATACTTCCTCATTTGGATGAGTATAAGAAGCTGTCAGTGGATGTGTCATTAAGGTCTTGTCTGCACCAAAGAAATGCCCTGTGCAAAGAGCAGCATGTTTTTTTGAATGTGTGTTGCCACTGTTTGCCCCAGGGCTGCAGATGTTTGACACAGGCACTGAATGCCAGTTGGATTGCAGTTTCCTCCCTGCTGAATATCTCTTTTGTCTCAGCTGGTTGAGGGCTGGCACAGATGCCAGTGCCACAACTTGGCTCAGAGGGTGCCAGGGCACTCTGTCCCTGCTCCATACAGCCGAGCCTGCTGTGGGCAGCAGCATCAGGGCCCAGGTGCACAGGCACTGTCACAGGGCTTGGGTTAGACCTGCATGGCTGGCAGGATTGGCAGGATGTGAAGTTGGCAGCAAGGCCAAACAAAAAAATGCCCAGTGCTCTCTTCTGTGGTGGGGGTGACTGCAAGTTTATTAAAGGACAGCTCAATTCAGAGCTTCAGGCACTGCCTAGAAACAAAACTGAGTAGCCCTAAACAATGAGTTTTCCTTAATAATAGCTGGAGTCGGCCGTAGCTATCTCCTTGGTAAAGATACAGAAACAGTTCATTTTTTTTTTTTCTCTTGAAAACAGGAGAAAAATGCATAGCTCTTCATTGACCCCACTCTTCTGGATGGAGTCTAAAGCAAATGAAATGTTGACAGCTGGAAAAGTTTACAAAATGACATAAGCTTTAAATAACTCTCAAAGGAATAGTCTCAGCATATTTTTAAGAATGAGAGACTCTTCCCAGCCTTTCCTTTCCTTCAGGCCTTGAAAGTAGCTAGCTTGAACTGCTGACTCCACCTTCTGTCTAGGTCAGGCACTATATATGAGCTATATAAATGAAAATATTCTGATTTTGACTCAGAAACAGCATTAATGTACTTTCCAAGCAAAAGTTCAGTAAAAGATCATGTTCTGGGGAATGCTGTGTAAAGACATAGTTTTGGATTTAACTGCATGCTCTCAGATTTAATTATTGAAAAAAACCATCTATTACTTAGCGAAGTATTGTCTGATGATTGGTTTTTTTTCAGCAAGTTGTGGGAGGAACATTTGCAAGGTATGGGTTGTTATAATACTCTTGGGTTTTGTACATCTTGGTCACTCCTTGTACGACTGAAGAAGCTAAATGATGGGTGCATGTCAGCTGTATATCCTCTGACCTGATAAATAAATAAATCCTGGCGTGTCAGTTTGGTTTGACCTGCATAGCCAGTATTGATTTTCCTACATGGGACCTATGAAGGGGAAAGAATGTTTCTGTTTCTTTATGATGTGGTAATGTAAGGCTGAGTTTTTCCTGCTTGCCTTTCCCATGGGAAATACAAGGTCTGTCAAACTTGTTCTTGCTGGAGGATGATAATGATGGGAGAACAAGCTGATTACAGCATCAAAAGCGATTGGAGTCTAAGAAGTTGGTAAGAAAAATAGCATTTTAGGCTGATGGTTTAATATGCTGGGGAAAATAAGTTGTCCCTGTTAGAGCTGGATTTGCAATGCAAAGTTGCTGAGGAGCTGGCAGCTGGGATGCCTGAGCCTGGGAGAAAGCTGGAGCTGGCGGCAGGCTTCGGGACAGAGAATGGGGCTGGCAGGGAATTCCTGTGTGAGATGGAATCCCGTGCTCCATGGCGGGGCCGGTGAAGAGCGGGATAGTGCTGCCTCACATCAGAGGGGAGCAGAAAGGGCTGTCAAGGTAATGGCAGGTGTGGGGGGGGGACTGAGTGGTGAGTGGCAGCATGTGCTGAAGTGTTTGTGTCCCTT
Source organism: Lanius collurio (assembly GCA_020086605.1). Lineage (NCBI taxonomy): Eukaryota > Metazoa > Chordata > Aves > Passeriformes > Laniidae > Lanius > Lanius collurio. The sequence goes on from JACBWW010000047.1 coordinate 1,179,750, forward strand.
CCCCAGAATGCCATGGTGTCGGTGAAGGAGCTGTGTGGGCTGCCGCCCATCGCCAGCCTCAAGCAGTGCATCCTGACCCTGTCCTCGCGCCTCGTGAGCAGCGACAACGTGCCCTCCGTGGCCCTCTGCATGAAGGACACCTTTCCTTACCTGGAGCCTCTGGGGACCGTGCCCGACGTGCAGAAAAAGGTCCTGGCAGCGTATGACCTGGTAGGCACTTGGGCACTGCTACCTCTGCTTTTCCCTGCTGTTGTGAATGGGGCCCACTGTGCCTGCTGGCTTTCACACACCCAAGTGGTGCAGTTAAATAAACAAGGCTTTTCAAATGACTCGGGCTCTGCAAGGTTGGCCTTTAATCACCACAATGCCACACTGGGCTTTTTGTCATTGTTTCCTTTTTTAAACACAGTTGTGGCTAACACAGGTTGGCATTTGAAGAGGACTTTGTTTACAAAACTAGCAGCAATTCAGCCTGTACTGGCATTGTTAGTCCTTGTCCTTGGGAAGTGGCAAGATTTGTGTGCTGGCCTTTGCTGGCCTCCCTGCAGCAGAGCACAAGGCCATTAGATAGGGAGCTGCAGCATGGGAGTTCCCACGCAAAGCTGAGCCCTCCCTTTCCCTAGGCTTTGCAGCAGCACTGTTAAGTACTGTCCCTGTCAGATCAACTCAGTGTTGCTCTTGGGGAGGGCATGGCAGAGTTGGAAGGGAAGGTTAAAATGCCATTTTCTTGCGTGGGGAAGGAGAGTTCAGTGCAGGAATGTACAGGAGTGCTTATACAAATGCAGAGACACGAACTGGAGTCATTCCAGATGAGTGCTGCTGCTCATTGTATGACATATGTCACTGCTGTGGGTGACTGAGCAACAGCTGTGCGTGACTTCCAGCAGCAGAAGTTGCTGTCACACTGTGCCTCTTGGGCCATGGGGGTGCCCTGCTGCTTCCCGTCCTTTTTGACGGTCTGCAGCAACCCATAGCAAGATGCACAGTTCTGCCAAGCCTGACTTAAATATTGCACTGTGGCAGCCAGACTGAATCACAGCTCGTGTTAAGAGGACAGCAGTTATTTCTGCAGCTTGTGTTCACAAGGAAGAAAATGGTAAATAATGCAGGGAGTATCAAATTGCTTTCAGAAACCCTGATGTGTTGCAAAGAGTGATCGCAGCTTTGACCAACTATTCAATGTGCCAAATGCTCACCTCCTTTCCATCTCACTTCTTCCCTTTATAGCACACTTTTCAAGAGAAAATCAGCTTGTGGGGTGGGGAAGACACTGATGGTGATTAAAACAGAAATACTAAAAGTACTCTGAAATAACCCCTAGGTTCCTTCCAGAGTAGTTTCTATTACTTGGGAGTGATTAAGTTATAGTAATAAAATGCCAGCTGTAACAATACCAGAACAAGGATTTGCAAATCCAGTTGATTGCCTTATTTAAGATGGAACTTTCTTGGGGTAGGTTTGTTACATGGTGTCATGTCTTTCTGAAAGAGCAAATACCACATAAGTAAGAGATTTTTCTGTCTTTGGAGGCCTGCTTAATGGAGTTTTACCAAAATGAATGTGTCATCTCTTATCTTTGTAATTAGATACTGAAGAGTACACATGGGACTTTTCAAGGCCTCCTTGTTCTCTGGAAACAGTTTTTCAATTTAAATAGGTGAAAGGCCTTTTTTAGGATGCAGACAAAAACACTTGTATGACTGTTTTAAGTAATGGTTGTTCTCACCTTTGTCTCCAATGGGGGAAGATGTAACTTGAATGTCAGGAGAGCGTGCAAACAGTTTAAAATCAGAGAGAGTTGTGCCTTCCCTATGTAAGGATGTAGTGATCTGAGATAGAGTTCTGTTAGGGAGAACATGATACTTTTTTTCCCCACTTTGGCTGTGACTGCCTCTTACTTGCTAAAACTATTTGCTTCTGAAAAAGAAAGCTGGATTTAATAAGTGGTTTTGCTACATTTTGGATGTTTGCCTTTTGAGACAATGCCAACAGCAGAATATTGAAATCTATTTAGCCTTTTCTGTGTTTGAATAAATGAACTGTCTCTATCAATCTTGATACTTGAAATCACAGTGTGGGAAGGGGTTTGCATTTTGAATGTTGACAAGGGGCTTTTCCTTGCTGTATAATGACTTCATATATTCCAGGGTGTATTTCTTTTTAATAATTTTTTTTTGTGCAAATGAAAGCACAAGGAGATACTGTTGGAAAGCAATACAAAATATTTTAGCCTATTTATTAATTTTAATTCAAGATATACTACAGTTCAGCCTTTCATATTGTTGATAATTATGGCTTCAAGGAACTGGATCCACAAGTGCTTGCTGCATGTCTCTTCATTTCAAAGCACTTTTTGAATGAATAGGCTTATAAGACCATTTTAAAATGCATAAAATAAAATCTGTTTATATTGGCCTGTCTCTTGTATGAACAGACTATACTTCATAATTCCTTTTACAGTAAAATGGAAAAAAGTTTGACCCTAAATCTCACAGTGTGACTGCATGTCTGCCTCACTCACTGGGCCCCACAGCACAGGGACCTTGAGTGCTGGGCAAACGCTTCCTCACCACCTCTGAAAACACTACATGAGCCACATTCTTTAAAAAGTATTCTTTGAGAATAATTTCTGATAAAAACAGCCCTAATGTGTTAGAATTTTTTCCCCTTACAGAAAATTGCTAACTGAATATACCATTTTATTTTTCTATGGAAAGTATAGACTGCCTTGTGTGTTTTATGGGGCATGAACAGGGCTGAGGGAAATGGAGGTGCAAATGCTCAGAGACCTGCCACAATGATCTGGAAAACAATTAACTGTCTGTTCCCTCCTGCTCAGCCCTTGTCAGCTGTGAGATAGACAGAGACCCCTCTGTGCAGGTTGTTTGTTTTTTCCTGGGCAATTAATTTTACCATTGTACTCTGCATTAAATATTTTATTTTGAAAGAGACCTTATTAGAATAAAATTTAATGTGCTTTGTTTAAGGAACCAGAACAGTTTTTCAGGACTGTGTTTCTCTCATTTTATGGTGGCACTGCAGTGGCATAGGAGGTTATATGGTTGGCCATGTCTCAAGGAGGAAGAGGCTTCACTGGTAATACTGGGTTGTATGGGAGTTTCTGCAGAGGAGAGCAGGGAACAGGGTTTACCAAAACCAAGAAAATAAGGTGGACTGTTGACAATACACAGACAGCATTTTTGAAGCATGTCAATGATCAGAAATGCAGTGTAGAATGGTTAATTTCAATTTACAGCTTTAGTTGGTACCATACATAGAGAGTGATGAATGGATTCAGGTCATGTTGTCATTGCTTCCTACACATACATGTCCTAGGATATAGTGTCCCCTGTCACTGTCAGAGTTGTTCTTCAGAGCTTTCCTTCCCATGAGGAAGGGCTCTTGCTCTGCTTCTCTGTGTGCTCCCCCTTGTCAGTGGCTGCTCAGGTGGGCAGCATGTGCAGTGTGCCTCACAACCTGTCAAATTAATGCTGGTGTTCTTTGATCACACCTAAAAAAGGAGTTACTCCATGTGAAGAGAAGGGATGAGGCCCAGCTGGACCTGACAGATGGTTGAGTTATTCATTGCAAACGGTTATCCCGTGAAGTTAGGATTTTTTTTGGTTGAGAATTGTTTGGAAACAGATTGTGGTTACTCTATCTGCACAATATATTCATGTGCTGATGCAAGCGTGCATGAACTCAGGGACACTTGTGCACTTTGCATTTCAGTTATTGGTTAAGTTATTATTTTCCTCCAAGATCAAATGATTTAATCATTTGAAAATCAAAAGCAGTAAACAAGTGATAATAAATGTTCTTGGTTTTACCCAATCTCCTGGCTCGTGTGTGTACAGAAATTTTTCTAAGAAAAATGAGATCTCCAAGTTATCTTTACATGCTTTCAAGTCATAAATAACAAGAAGTGTAAAAAAGGTTCAGCAATGAGGCAGTTTATTATAAAAACTCACACTGACAATTACGTTTTTCTCTGTATTCAAGCCTGATCTTGCTATGTTGAAGCAGGTAGTTATGGAGGGACAGGGTGGCTGCAGGTACTTCTGGGAGATGGCAGGGTAGTTAAGAATGTCTTGGCCAATGTGGAGATGGATTGGGAATTTTTGAGAGGAGAAGAAGCATCTGTGAGGTTGCTGGGAAATAAGTTGAGGTACTTAAGGGCAGTAGTTTTGTTGACATGGGTGTTGGTCCATGCACACTAGCAGAGGTCTGCTGAGGTGTGTGTGTGAGGTGAAGTGTTCTTTGTCTGCTGTTCTTTCATATTCAGTCTTTTTGGGCTTGTCTTGTTGCAGGCATGACTTTATTCCCAGGAAGAAAGTCCCTTTTCCCAGTTATTATGTAAATGCAAAATGACTAAGTAGATTTTTGTGAGCTTTTTTCACTGAAATTCATACCTCAGCTGGGATAGTCATCCCCAGAGAAACATTTTTCACAATTCTCTAAGCAGCTGAAGACAAGGGATTGCAGAGCAGAGCATCCTCTGCCAAAGAAGTGTCGTAATGCACTGACGTCAAACGCAGTCCAGCACATGGACATTGTCTTGAATTTGTACTTGTTTTAAAGAATTTTCCATCCAAAATTGGACATGGACTGGGAAAGTCAGTTTCTTTTTCCAGTTCTTATTAAGGAAAGTCCTGTTTCTTTCTCTGCTTCTTACGATTCCCTTACCCACTGCTCTCAAAATTTCTTGCTCAGATTGCCCATCTCCAGGAGTCACTGCTAAAACACAACCTTAAAAGAGTCAAATCAGAACTTCCCTTGGAGAATGAAGTTCCAGCTGGGTACTTTGTTACTTTGTTTTAGCATAAGCGTTTTGAAAACTGACCTCACTCACTCTCTCTGTCTCTTCCTCCATTGCTCCTGCTGTTCTGTAGAGGACTGGTCTTCATGCACAGATCACATCCTGCAACAATGATTCCATATTTTCCCAGAAATATTTCTAACTGAAAACACAAAATTGGAATTTAAGGTGAATTTTATGCAGTTTCTTCTGCATAAAATAATAAAGTATTTTGGATGTTTCCAGTTCATGTAACCATCCTTGATAGCTGTTTCTGATGCTGGGCTGTTGCAGGAAAAGTCTTGGATGCCAAAATCTGTCTTGAAGGACACTGAGACAGAGACAAGGTGGTGGACAGAATGGTGACCAGCAGCATTCCTTCCCACGTCCTGGCACCACATCCCCATCTTTCTTTTCTTGCAAAACTTGCTGGGACACAATTGATTGCCTGGCTCTTTCTTGTCCCAGATGTGTACAAGAAATGCTCAATGCTAAAGGGAATTCTCTCCAAATTTTCATGAGCTTCAGCTGTTTTTTGAACTGGTTGTTTTTGTAACCTATTTTATTTTTGACTGATGGTGGGTTTGGTTTGTTTTTGAGGGTTTTTTTGTGGTTTTGTTTTTGTAACCAGGCAAAACTCTTCATTGTCAATGAAAGGCATAGAAGATTGGGACAATGGCCATGAGGAGGTACCTAAGAGGAAGCTTCCTTTTAGTCTGATGTTCAGTCAATTTCTATTCTAAACTTTGGAATATTTGTGAAAGGTTTCCTTGAACTGTCCCTTTTTTCTCATTTATCTTTCCAGCAGGAGCAATGCTTCAATTTGCCACCAGGAGCTTTTCCTCTCTTTTTTGTCTTTTCTTGGTGAGACTCTGCTGTGTTAATTTCCTCTCTCCTTTTCAGTTTGTAGAATAATTCATAATGAAAAGAAGAAGTTGGTCTTTAGCCCAAGAGTTCATTAAAGTAAAAAGAACATTCTTTTGTTCGGTTTGTACTGATCCTGTGATTAAACTGCCTTTAGTACAGGCAATAAATAACCCTGTTAATTTCGTGTGGGTAATATGATGCCTTCAGCATTAAGATACTTTAAATTTCACTTAGTAACAAAGTAAAGCATTGTTCTTTGCCTGAAGCACTGGGATTTAAAATTTGATATTCCATGCTATTCTTAGACACTGAAGTGAGACAGGTCAGTTATGTTTTCAGCCCTTGGTCTATTCCATATTCTGGATCTCATATACTGGATGAGTAGAGAACTCCTGGGTTTGTGCCAGCTCTTACTTCCTATGCTTTTTTTGAGAATCCAGCATGATTGTTAGAGAGTGCTTCAGGTGGATTGAGATGAATCAAGCTTATTTTCCTTTCCTATGCCAGAATCATGTTTTGTGTGCTTTAATTCTTATTTTTGTCCAATTCCAACCCCCCACCTCCCTTCCCGAGTTATGTTAAACACACCAATCAGTAAAGTTTATCACCTTCTTTCTGACATGGGAAATTCAAGTTGTCCCAAGAAATCCCAGCAGCTTCAGCAGCTGCTAAAAATTTCCTCCCTCCGAGTGGATCCAGATCCCAACATCCATCCTTCTAAAGGTTGCTTTTCAGTAAGGTCACTTGGACGACAATCCCTTGAAGTTCAGCATTCAGGAATTAACACACTCTGGTGGAACTCAAGACTCCTGAGGGAGTAGGACATCTCTTGCTCCGTGAGAGTCACTCACAGAAGGGAGCTGCCATTTGGGAGCTGACATTAAACAGCATTCTGACGGGGCTCCAAGCCAGATGGCTGGGACTACACAGCTGCTTGGAGGGCTGCTCAGTGCGGATCTGAGCAGAGGAAAGGTGCATGAAAATTCAGGCTGCAAACATCAGAAAGTTCACTCTTCACTTTTGAGGCAGGTTGGTGGGTTTTGAAACATTACTGGTAAAAGTGGGCTTGAAAATCTCAGGCTGTCATGTGATTTATGGGGTTACCTTGCCAGCAGAAAATCTCACAGCCTTCCATGTTGTGTTTTTAGGGCTACTGGTTCTTGTCCCTTCTAGAAGAAATAGGTGATATCCTCAAGCAGGGTTTCAGATGTGATGGCAGCTGAAAAAACAGGGAATGACTCACACTGGGAAATCATGGACTCATTTCAGAACTAGTGACAAAAAAAGAGAAAACTTATCTAGATGCCGTGACCCTGGGCTGTAACTTTATTCCTGGATAGCAGTTGCCTGTTGTACTCTTGTCTGTTTGAATCAGAGTGAATACCCAGGCTTTGTCCTTGCCCTATCCTGTTGTTGCCATCTTTTATGGCAACATTGGGAAACAGGATCTTGTGCTCACTGAAACTGCTCATGTAGCTCTTGTTGGGAGCAGAGTCTGGCCTGTCATGTAGGGAAACAGGGTCCTGCACACTGTTATCAGAGTAAAGGTAAAGGTGACATTGGCCAGCCAAAATCTTATAACTGGCTTGGGTCCTGTTATTTCTACCTGGTGCATTACCTTGACTTAGTGCATTATTTCCTAGAAGAACACGTGAGGGAGGATGCCAGGTGATGACAACTGAGGTTGTCCCCTAACCCCAGTCACTGAGATAAGGAGCTCTCATGATTTGTCATGGGACAAAAGCTGCTTATTTTTGTCAAGATTACTGCTGAGCAGGAAGATAGGAACAGGTTAAATTCTGATACATGATCTGTTTTTAATTGTTCTTGCTGAGCTGAGAGCAGTGAGACTTTGATGTCAGCATCAAAGGAGTGGAGGGTTGCTCTACCTACTCTGCAGCAAGGGAAAATTGACATCCTAGTGCTACTTTTCTCTTAAAAAATGAATATACTACCTTCATGTCTGAGAATCCTAAAACAGACATGCCAGAAACTCCTGGGAGTGGATCCAGTGATTCTCAAGGCTTCTTATTTTGAGCGTGGTAGGGTAATTTCCTGTGGCTGTGTATGTATATATATATGTGTGTGTGCCTGTACAGAAACCTCACAAGTCACGTTCTGCCTGAGGGATCTGAGCACAGGAGAGTCTGACATGTCCTATACCAGCCTAGCTGCAGGTGACCTCCCAGGGCAAACCTTGCTGCTGGTGCAGAGCCAGTGGAGACCCAAGCCCGAGGTGATGGCTGCATGGGGTGCAGGAGCCACGGAGATGCTGGGCTGGGCAGTGCAGGCACTGCCTCACAGGCCCCAGGTCTGCATGTGCAAGAGGGGCACGTTTGGCCTCTGGCTGCTTCTTTAGTGACTTGCAGGATTTTTGGGACTCGTTCTGTCTCCACTGCTCAGACCGACCTTCAGCATTTGTAGTTGTCACCTGAATGGCTCCTTGAGCACAAAAGGATCGGGTGCTGTGGCACAGAAAAGCCAGAGAGGGAGTGGAAATTGTCATTTCTTTCTAGATGACAAGTGAAATTATCAAAGAGGAAAGAAATGAAGTGAAGGATGAACAAGCAAGTAATAAGAATGATAGGCAAAGGATACTATAGAAAGTAATTTAAATCTCGGGCATGTCCACTGGTCATGTACTGTTAAAAAACGATTTTGCACTCTGTAGGTATATTGGGCTTTTTTCACTCTGCCTGTGAAGCTGATAATGGATTTTGTTTTCTGTGTGTTGTTCTTATATCAAAGGAAAGGAAGAGGTATTTTTATTAAATGCAGCCTTAGTATATTTAATTAGAAATAAAGATGGGATAAGGAGCAAAATTTGCATCTAAATTTCTCCAGAATTTGTAAGTTTGAGTGTGACGAGTAGAAATGTCTCTCATTCCTTGTGTCTAATTAAAACAGTAAGACTTGCTAATTTGCAAGTGTAAATTTATTACTGTTATGCTGCTTTCCACTAAATTCATTGAAGCCTACTAGTTGGGTTTTCATGTTTAGCGTATTTGAAAGTAGGAAGGCTTTTAGCAGTTGCAGCATTTTGGCAAAGCTCTCAGGTGGTGACTTTTGTAATTTCAGGGTGTAACACTAGGCAGTCCCTCTTCAGTTTGCTTCATTTCTAATTGGCACTGCTCTCATGCTGTTTGGGGTTTGTGGTGAACATCGCAGGACAGTGAGGTTGTTCTCAGGCCTAGTTGGTTTTTGCCTTCCATAACACATGTATGTACCACCTTTTGCAATTTCATGGAATAGAACAGTGGGACAATATAGGATTCTGGGCTTCTGAGAGGTTTTGGAAGCTTGCTGCCATCAAAGGAGAATAGTATTTGCATGCAGGGAGGCTCAGGAAACTTGTCAGGTAGTGAGCCCTTCATTTGTTTGCTGTTAATGGGCTATTCTAGGAAGATGTCTAAGCAGGGAGGTCTCTTGGAACCTGTGAATAGGCTTGTTGAAACTACTGCTTCAGTTTGTTTCATTTAACGTGGATTTTTTTTCTTGTTTTGTTTTGATTTTTTGTGTTGTTGTCTTTTCTATTAAACTTCAACAGAAATATTCAACAAAGGGTAGGATTTGTATCTCAATTTCTCCAAGGAGAAACTCAAGAACTACTGCAGGTGTCTGAAGTGTTATATAGCATAAAGTTCTGCACAGGCTTAAAATACCTCTTGGAATCAGCTCTATTCATGACTTGGTAACTTTTTAAATAAGCCCCTGTGCCAAGGTCTATACTTACTTCTCCTTTTAAGAAAAGTACCAGTTAGAAAGGGCTTGGTTGAACATAGAATGAAGTTTGTCTGCTAACTCTGCTTTCTTCTGAAATCACTTTTGTTTCCTTCATGTTGTTTGCAGGGGTGTCTCATGGATGTAAAACAGCTGTTCATTAACTTTTGGAGCAAAACATATTCAGAGCAACTGATTCTTAGCTTGATACAGATCTGGGAGCCCCTGAAGGAAGGAAGGATCCAATATTGATTGTATTGCTCTCAGAACAGACCTTCTTTCCAGTTTCAACCTTTGTACTTTCTGTGTGTTAGATGTTGCAGGAAACCGTAGTAATGCTGATTTTTTTCCTTTTTTTTTTTTTTGTACAGATGATTCAAGAGAGCAGGGTTCTTATTGAGACGGCAGACACCACTCATGACAAGATTGTTCAGTGCCAGAAAGCAGGTAATCCATCTTTATTGAGCAGTTCTGGATGGAAGATAGGTAATAATGTGCCATAATTTACTTACAGTTTGTGACTAATGTAGCATTTTTCACCTGGATGTAAGTGTGAGCATTCAAGTCTTTCTCTGGCATGCTCTACCCTCCTGAAGGCTCATCTTCCAATAGCAATGCAGATGTGAGATCAGACAAAAATACTCAGCTTTCACCTTAGAAGCTATTTTCCCATCTGCTCTGCAGCTCTGAACTGTCTGACAGCATTTAAATTAGTCAAATGAACCAGAAAGGCATTCAAAAGAGGGAGATGAGAAGGAGTGGTGAATGCACTTCAGTGAGTGCATTCTCTAGCTCAGTTGTTCCTTTGAGCACAGAGCAGCAAGAGATTTCTATACCCATAGGACCACAACAGTCTTAAATACTATTGTTTCTGATAGGCATTTTTGGATTTGGCAAGTGATGCAGGCTACAGCCATTTGCTTCTATTAAATATAAATAATGATCAAAACTGCTTTTTTGTAGTTAATACTTTAATTAATCTTTTTAATTGGGAGAAATTGGAAGCCATTTCACCAGTAGCATTTAACTGACTTTATGTGGTGCAAGAGCAGAATGGAACCTAGTCTTCACTCTTCAGCCATGCTGGCATTGTGGTAGCAAAGGGGCAAGTGGCCATGTCTGGCAGGAGGTTGTGGGCCTCATCATTGTGACGTGCCTTGGGTCCTGTGTGTCTGCATAAGCAGCATAAAAGTTCTCATCCCAAAGTCTTCATCATGTGCAGAGGGTTTAGGAAAGAGACAGTAACAAGAAAATGCAGTACCAGGAGGATGTCTAGATGGTATAGTTTAAAAGCAGTACTTTGCACTAAACTATGCAGACTCTCAGCAGCATCTCTGTGCACCTTTCTGCACAGCTTGATCTGTGCACAGAGAGAAGAACCCACAATGTTTCCCTGGGCACTGGAGTCTTTGTGAGCAGGAGATGTGTATAGAAAATACCATGCAGTACCATGCTACCACACTGATTGAAATTCAGAGTTTCATATAGTTCCCCTCTCCTTATTTCCTTCCCCCTGGAAAAAGAGAAATTTTTCAAGAGTGTTCAATTTCCTGCTGCATCCGCTTATATTTTCATTTTTGTTTGCTTTATTAGCCTTAAATTTTCTGATTGAGAAGGCAGCTGGAGAGACATGAAGCACTTCTCTGAAACCACAGGATTTAGAGAAAGGAAAGGACTAGGAGAGAGTATCCCTCCTCCTGCTCAAATGCCAGTTAATTTGTTGCAAATGCTACCCAGGCAAATTTTTGTGTAACACTTTCCATGTGGCAAGAGGAAGCACTCAAAAGGTGTCAGAGGTACAATTGCCTGTGACATTGTCCTTTACCCCTCACCACAGTTGTGCTTCCTTTGAACGTGTGTTCTGCCAGACCTCTGCTTCATAGCCTGTTGTGGTGTGGGTTCCCTGTGCCACAGGGTCCTGCTGGCTCTCCCAGACTGGTTCTTGTGGGACTGGTTTTGTTGTTGTTTTTTTAATGTGCAGGCTCGTCCCAATGCACAGTGGTCAGCAGCAGCTTGGAGGACTGACCCTGCTAAATGCTTTCACTGGTGGTGCTGCCTGCAGCCTAACAAATGTTTGTGGCTCCCTCTCTCTGGGGCAGTGCTGTATCCAAGTTACAGATGGAGAAGTGAGGTCCAGAGGGGAAAAAAAAAACCTAAAAGGATGCTGCATAAAGGCAGGGCTGTCCACACAGAGCTAAGATCCATTAGCTTTCATGTTTTTTTCCAGGACAAAGCAAATCATTTGAAGATTTTGTTGTACTATTTGAAGTGAAAGGATTTGTAAGTCAGTTGGCATGAAGCACACCTGCAAGGAAATCTTGCTTGGGGTGCAGTTACTTACTGTTTTCCAAAGGATGTACTGCAGGAACTCCGTTACCCTAGACAAGCAAAGCCTGTGAGTGGGTGAAGTTTTGGAATATAAACAGTAGAGAGAGAAATCTTGCATTGTGTGGAGTTGAACAGCCTCAGTGTTATTGAGCTCCTGGAGTCAGTGCAAGAGAAGAAAAAACTATTGTTAGTCTTCCAGGAGTGCTTTGGGCAAGCTGTGCTGAGTGCAAGCCTGCCTTGGACTGTCCTTCAGCAACCTGCCAAGCATCCTCTGCATCTACCCCGTGCAGAAGTTCTCTCCATTGGCAGTTCTTTGATGTCATCTCAATGAAGCTTGAATTTGTGGGTGACGTTTATCCTAAAGTGTTAGGGAAGGGAAAGCTGTGAAACAACTGGAGACAGAGCTTGGTTTGTTCAGCCAGGGTAGGATTCAGATGCTTTGGAGTTATTTAGTGCCAGTTTGGCCTTTGTAAGGTACAACTTAAAGGAGCACAAGCAGCTCTCTTCCATTTTGTCTCTTAATCCACACCAGACTCAGAGAAAGGTTCATACACCATGCAGATCTTGTGAAACTGGTGAGCTGATTGGATACCTTAAGATTTTTAATCTATTCCCAGATTTCCTGAATTCTTGTACCACGCAAAAAATCTGCAAGTGTTTGCCACAGAAACTAGCATTGAAATTCAACAGGGCTGTGCCTGGAAGTCTAAGTTCTCTGTGCTGCAGGAGTAGCAATCCTGTGATGAGAGTTCTGTGCTTCTGACATAATCTACCATTGAGAAGTACAAGGGCTTTTCTGTGTGACTGTGATTAAGATTAATGAGGAGATGTGCACTGGAGCCTGCACGTGCTGTGCTGAACAGGTATCTTCCACATGTGTCAGACAGCCTTCCAAGGTGCAAAGCCATCAGCTCAAGGAGAGTGACAAGCGACTGCCTTTTTGTCACAGTATTGGCAGCAGTGCAGGCTGCAGGCAGAAGTGCTGGAGGAGTGTCTGTGCAGAGACCAGTGCTGGTGTGGAACCCCAGGACTGGCAAGAAGAGCCACAAACCAAGTGGAAGCACAGCCCCAAAACTGTACATGACACCTTTATTCTGGAAAATGTTCTCCCAGGATGGAGCCATAAAAGTAAAAGGAGGCAGGGGAAAGCACAGAAAGAGGTTGTAGGAAGTCCCAGCTGCAAGACTGAAAATGCTCACTCAACATCTATAGGGAAAATCAGTTGTGCACTGAGTGATGTGTCAATCTGTATTTTTAGGAATGGAATTCCATGAAGAGCTTCATAACCTTGGGACAAAAGAAGGTTTGAAAGGAAGAAAATTAAGCAAAGCCATTGAGAGTTTTGCATGGAATATCACAGTGCTGAAGGTAAGCACAGAAAGTACCACCTCCTGTCTCGTATTAATTTCATAAGTAAACCTTTGCTCTTTTAGCTCCTCTGTTTGTACATCTTACTAATGCTGAAGCAACATGTTGTTCTTTTTTTAATGGGATGTATTAATTACCCCCACTTATTGATATTTATCAAATATATCCATTACACCTCTGATTTGGAAGCTGTAAAGGGAATTAATCTAAGCCTGAACAGAAGAGGAAGGATGGCTTGTGGTTTGTATCATCAGGGACATGGCTTTGGTTGTCTATTCTGCCCCATGCACCCTGAAAGTGACCTGTTCAAGGTCATTGTGTCTCAAAGACTTGTTTTGTAAAATGAGAACTGGAGCATCTCTTTGGGAAGGGGCAGGGCAGGAGGGACTGTCAAGAAAAAAACATGAGGAATATTGCAGATCCTGCAGGGTTATATGTCCAAAGCTGAGCGCTGTCCAAACAGCTGAAAAGGGGATTTTTCATCCCTTCCTGCTGACTGCACAGTGACGTACCTCGGGGTGAAGTGGTTACTCCCTGGGCTTTAGCTGCTGATTCAGCACCAACCAGCCGCAAATTGTCATAGTAGGACTGAGCCTGGGTGAAAACAGCTATGGACAACCAGAGATGGAAAGAGGAGAGGATTTGGTGCAACCACAGCAGAAGACAAGGAGAGGACCTGAACCAAGCATTCAGGTTGTTAGCATTCAACTCACACCTTTCACAGCCTTATTTCCCACTTTGCTCTGATAGATCACACTTCCCTTCTCTCTGTCCCTGCTGCTCCCTTGCTCCAACTCCTGTCTGGCAGCCTCTCCCTGTGACCTCCCAGTGCCTTTCCCTTTGCTGAAAGAGCAAGCCAGTTGATGAAAGGGATTTTTTACTAAATTCCTCATCAAATATACCCCTAAATGTAGCATACAACAGTGGTAGGAGATGCATGCATCAGCACTGTGCTGGAAAGAGCACTAACATGTCTTGAGCAGGCGAGGGAAAAAGGAGTTGGGAACAGAGGGGCTGAAGAGCAAAAGTGTGTGGGAGAGGCCATTGGTGGTAGAGAAATGTTAGAGAAGACCTGGGAGACCTGTGGTTTCTTGCATACCTTGATTCACTGTGAGAGAGTGGAAAAGTGAGTAATGGAGTCAGTGTCAGCTCAGTTAATGGGACCTCTGATGAAAAGTCAACCAGTTCAAACTTACAGACTTAAATAGACAACCTATTCCACACAGAGCAATTGCAGTTAGTAGCTAGAGTCCCTGCCTCCCAAAAAAAGCACACTAGGAAGTTCTGAACATTAATCTGAATACCTTTAGCTGTGTTACCTGATCTCACGATCAGAGTCACTCTAAATGGCTTCATTTTTTTAGATGTTTGTCAAATGTGAAGTTTGTACCTCTGAGGGTGGCCTATGATTAATGAAGGTACAAATAGGGTATCAGAGAAACATCTTCCATGAAAAATAATTGCTGCCTAGCATATATTGTCAACATACTGAAGAGTTTTTAAAACATCTAGTCAAGGTCAAGGAATAATTTACTTGTTTCATTTATAAGCCACAACTTCTTTTCTACCTTGCTCACACAATAAAATATTAACAGAATTTGTGACAACTATCCATGAAATGCACATGAAACACTTTTTCATTTTGACTGAAGTCCAACTCAGGAATGACATTAGGAAACTGGGAATGAAGTTGTGCCTTGGGTGTGAAGTTATGCCTCAGGTATCTCTGATATGAGACCATTAGTAATTGTTTTAATGTGTAATCTTTTTTTTTTTTTTTTTTAATTCTTCCCCTTAAATAATCCTGTCTTTCAGTGATCCTGCCCATAAAAAACCTGCATCTCCTCTTTAGCACTGAGTCCTCTCAGTGCTGGTGAGAGCTACTCAGGAGGATTTGGTAGGAAGGGGCTGAAAAACCCTGCCCCACTCAAGCCATAGTTGTCCTCCCTATGTCCAGTAGCAGGGTGGACACTACAAATGTATTTCCCTAGATGTTGGTATAGTGTTGTAAGAAAAGGAAACATATATCCCATAACATCCCACAAATACATCAACTGCTTTACATGAGGTGAGGTGAGTGAGTGGCTGATGAGAGAAAGCCTCTTTGTGTGCTCGGGGTTGTTGGAGGCAATTACATCATGCAGCAGGAGTCAGTTTATGTGAGGTGCCCGTGAGCAACAGCAGGTATTATGTTGTGCTTGTGCTGTGAACTGATTAATAGTCTTTTCCTAGGCTAGTGAAGCCAAGGCATATTTAATTAATGTGTTTCTTTATAAATACTCATTGCAATAGTTAAGCTTTGAATAAAAGAGGAGATGCAATAAGAAATTGCCACTGGCAAAATCATTAAATAGCTACAGAGTGCAAGATTAAAGTGTATTTTATAAAAATCCTACCTGTGGACATTCCTCATGTTTAAAAATGCCCTGAGGTATTTTTAAGAGGTGAATCAAAATAGTATGTCATTTTCTTCCTTAGTTTATATAAACTTAATTACATATTAGTAATACCCACTATAAGGACAAACTGTTTGCCAGAAGGTTAAAATGTCACTAAGAACATGGATATTATAACTTGGTGACAGTCTAACAAGTCAGCTTTGATATCAATATTTATAAAATGTCACATCTTCCTCTTTGGTTCCATGTTGTGTAGAACACTGTCAGGCTCGCAGTCAGTAATACTGAGAGGCATAACTTAAGCACACTAGACAGAAGAATCATGCTCTCACAGCAATATTATAGGAAAGGTTATGATCCCAAATTTAGTCTCACTTTAATTTTTATTTCCGTGCAGCACCAGCTTTGTGTCTTCATTTTCCTCTGTATTTGAGCACAGTAGAATGCAAAGGTGGCAAAAGAAATTTTGTGTTTACCACCGCACAGGGACCATGGTGTTAGGAACCTTTCATTTCACCCTACCAGGCACACAAAGCTGCTCAGCTAAGGCAGCTGTTCTGGTCTGACCCTCCCTTGTCACAGAAGGTCGTGATTCATTTTCACGATTCATTTTCATAAGGTATTTCTTATTTTTAAAGCAGGGAACTCTCCATTTCCCGGAGCAGAGGCTTTTCTGTGGGTGTGTGGGCTCATTCTTGTTTCTCCCCAGATGCTGGTGCTTCTCCTGCCTGCCTGGTGAGGCCAACTCTGCTCTGGTTCCTGTGGCTGCTTTTGCAATGAGCTCCTCCTGCCTGCACTGGGAGAGAGCAGAGCACCAGAGGCTGGGAGGCAAAAGCTGAGAAGCCTCCTTGGGGCAGTTCTGGTTTGAGCTGGATGAGTCCTCCTGAGAGCTGGGACATAACCCCTGCCCTCAGTGCCACTGTGGAGCACTGGGTACACTCCCATGTGGGTGATGTCATGCAGAGCCAGCTCGGGTCTGCTCCTGGCCTTCTCAGCTCAGGACAGAGCCAGCTGCCACCTCCCTGGGGCTCTGCTGCCCACTCTGCCCCTCCCACGGGATCTTGTACCAAGCATTTTGCAGCAACTGAGGCACTCTTAGCATCTGTCACATGTGCAAACCACTGATTCAATGACTGCTTTATGAGTTTTTGGGAATGTTTGAGGTAAAAAAGTTGTAGCCTGGAAAACTGCCCTCCTTACTGAGGGAAAAACTGTCACAGACTGCCAGGAGGTATTTACTAGAGCAAAGAAGTTGGGATCTGCCTGAGTCCCAAGAGCCTGGCGAGTAAGTCAAACAAAGTTTGAGTATGTTGTCTGTGGTTCAGATTTATTGCTCTCACGTGGACATGCTTTGACTGTCTGCAGACAGATTTTTTTTTGCTATTAGTGCTTTGGTGGATCAGTACATACAAAGTCTAGAAAGAATACCACAGGCACTTGTATGTTGATGGTAAATATCCAGATAGTTAATATGCCAACATACTGGCTTATTTATAGACAAAACATGGGAAAAAGAAGATAAAGTGGCATTTACTGTTTTGGTCTTATGCTGAAGGGCAAAACACTCAAATATTTGACTCTAATCTGCTCTGAAATGCACATGTGTTTTTAAATCCTTTTTGCTGCCCATGATAAGATTTTGCCTCTGCTTTCCTAAGGTCTGTCTTACTAGGACTCCACCTGTTAGTGCATGCCACAAGACATCAAGTGGTTACATTTTCAGGGATTGTTTCAGCTCTCATCCATGCATGTATCTGTTAATTATCCTGCATTTAAATGAATGCTGATTAGGTATATCAAGACAAGTTTGCTGAATGCAGAATGCATACAATTAC
The DNA here is from genome assembly GCA_020086605.1 of Lanius collurio. Classification (NCBI taxonomy): domain Eukaryota; kingdom Metazoa; phylum Chordata; class Aves; order Passeriformes; family Laniidae; genus Lanius; species Lanius collurio. The sequence continues at coordinate 1,197,065 of JACBWW010000047.1, forward strand.
TACATTTGGGGGGGAGGCATCCACAATCTTATGATGTGGTTATGATCAATGTTAGCTCTGGTGTAAGTGATTTTATGCAGCAAAACTGTGCAGAAATAGCACTTTTGCAGGCTGATGTCCACAAATGACATCTTTCTTCAGCACAGTCATTTGTGACAATCAGCCTTCAGTTGCTTGGGAGACCTGCAGCATCCAGAGCCCTGAATGCACACTCTAAGGCTACTTGTAGAGATAAAAGTGAGATTTCTGACAGAGGTACGTGCAGACCACCTGGCCTCACCTAAACCAGGACAAATTTATCATCACTATAAGGTATCTGTTTTCTTTATGAAGAAAAGCTATCTCTCAGACAGTGATTGTTATTCTAAAGCATCTTAAACACAGAGTTTCTGATGATCTTTGGAAGAATTCTAGGTGCATTCCCAGCCTTAATTTAAGGATTATTATAGTGGACTCTGGAAGTGCTTTTAAATGGATACTTGACAGTACTGTAAAATCTTGGGAGATATATATGGGTCTTTTCACATCAGTCCTTTCTCCTGCAGTTAGGCAAGAACCATGGGTGTGTTCCTTGGCAAGCTGCAGAGTGGACAACACAGCAGCACAGCAGAATCTTAGGAACCTTTTATGTAATTAAGCACAATGGTAACAATATATTCTGCCACATATTATTTAAATGCTGCTAAAGGATTTGCATGAAAATTTACGCTACCTGGATCTCAAGTGAGAGCATGATGCATTCATGAGTCCCCCCAAAGCTGCTGCATTCTATGTACCATATATTTTATTCACTGTGTCAGTTAGGCTTTCCCTGACTCCCAAAATTCCTGGTATCTTATCTCCCTCCTTTTCCCAGCATATCTCTGTGGACATAAGCACATTGGTGCTCTATTTGTGAAACTGCAAAATAGATGGAATGTAAGCCATACTGTCTTAAAAACAAATTCTTGTGATTTGCTGTCATCTTCTGACAGTAATAGTCCAGTTAGAGCAGTAGGCAGGAGCAGTTTGTGTGACATGGAGTCTTCATGCCTGCCTTTAAATGCAGGGCTCACTGTGTTATTCCATATCAACTCACCTCATCTCTACTCATACCCAGATTTAGATAAATGTATTTTGAATGTGATTACCCTGAAGGCTCCTTTTCCAGAGAGACTAAATATATTTCCTGCAGTTTTGTCCCCAAAGCAAATGGTTTGCAATTGCTTTGTTGAGGTAGTTCAGGTTGGTGGTTCAGACTTTTAAACCTCTCCAGACTGTGTGTCCTGGCTGCTTTTGAGTGATCTGCTTCCTTTTGCTGAGACCTGCTCAGCTACAGTGGAGATTGGCTGAGCCAGTCAGTCTGTAATTGAGTTGCAGATTTTACAAACATGTGAGGAAATGCAGAGCTGCTCTAATGATTCACATAGTGACTAGATCAGCTTGGTCTCTTGCACATGAACTGAAGGACAAAAAAGAGAAAAATAATTCAAATCAGCTGGCTTTCTGAGAGTGCTAAAGACAAAGTGAGGAGGTCCATCAAGGTCAACATCCATTTAGTCCTGTAAATATCAACCTTCTTACTTTGAAGCAGTTAATCTAAAAGTAGAGGGAAAGGTGAGGGAGGAGGCAGGTTTATATTTTTCTTTTTTGAGTCTGTGAAAGAGTCTGGAGGAGCCACATGGGAGCACAACTTGGTTCCAGGGCAAAGCCTGTGCCACAGGCTCTCAGCACAGGCTCCAGGGCTCTTCTGTATGTGGAGGTGTTGCAAGATTTTTCTGGGAGAGGGGATTTAGAGTCCTTTAAATGATCTTGATAAGGAAGTAAGTGGGAAGATAAGGAAGTAAGCGTTGTGCTTCACATGCCAAACTGTTTTGGGCAGTGTATTTTGTAAACCAAGGGAACCACACCATGTGATTATTAGGCAGGACAGGCAGATCTTTCTTGTACCTAGAAGAATGCTGTTCTCTACTGATTTGGTCGATAAAGGCCCCCTCCATAAAAGGTAAATACACTGGTTTTTGTCTGTTTTGCCCAAGTCCAGGCAGGAACCAGAGCTCTTTAACAGACAGTTTCCGTGGATTTTGTCAGTTGTATCTGGTGATGGAAACTTCTTGAGTTGCTTCAACACTGCGTATTGGGGTAAAAGGAGTGTAATCCCAGTCCATCAGGAGTACTAGTTAATCAGCTGGAATATCCTGTTATTCTTGGCCCCCAGCCATTCTGCCAGAGCATTGCTCTGGGGAGGATGTAGTGAGCATTCTCAACAAGTATAGCGTGACCTCTCTGGGTACCTGGCTGTTCCCTGCAAGTATTTGAATCACTAATGGTGTTTCTGACAAGGTCTCTGTTTTCTTGGCCAAGGAAAATTCCAAGACATGAGTTGGATTTAGAACAAACTAAATATTTGCATGTGTTTAAAATATACGTGAAAGCCACACAGGCAACTTTAAATCTTCAAGTACCAGGTGCTGGCAATAGCAGGGACTAAGCAGAGAGCAAAGATCACCAAGGTTCAGAGCTCTTGATGATCTCCTTCATGATCTTGGGAGTTTCTGTAGGGCATGACGTCCCAGGATAGCCTGACAAAGAGGAGAGACTTTGTCCCCTGTTAATCAGTTATTGCTGGGGTTTTGTTGAATAACGTCACAGCAGGAGTGTTTCACTGACTGGCAGGCAATGATTGTCCAGACATTCAGATCAGGCAGAGTCTGTGCTTATCTGTCCAGGCAGAGGGACCCACGTGGGCCTGCACTCGCCTGCCTGCAGTGCTGGTGCTTGTGAGGAGCAGCACTCACCTCCCCAAGACACAGCCCCTGAAGAACCAAACCAGTTACTAGTTTCTGTTCTTCCAGGGAGCACACACCATTTCCCCTCTTTTCTCCAGCCTTTACCACCTATTTGGGTGCATAGAAAATAGGACTGGAAGGGCCTGTGAGAAGCTATGTTGTTCTTCCTGCTGATGAACATTTAGCTGCTGTGGATCTAAGCTCTGCTCAGATATTTGGCATGGAAGGTGCTTGGTATGAGGCTGTACTATTTTCTGTGGTGCTACCCAGTACCTGGCAGACCCAGGGACCCATCTGGCTGCTGGGGAAAGAGCTGATGGCCAGGTCATCTGAGCAGAAATGTGTGTTTCTGTCAACTTTCTCACTTTGCTCTTCTTCCTTCAGTGGAAGGAAGGCTCTATTCCTACAGGTGTTTCACAATTGTGGGTTTAAGGACAAGACCCTCCTGCAGTCAGTGTGGACTCAAGTGTATGACAGACCAAAAATGGAGGGTCACTGAAGTTCATCCAGAAAACAAGTACTGTGAGCTGCCTTCCTTTGATGTAAAAATGTTGAGGTTTTTTTTAATTGGAATTGCAATTCAAAGTTCTGCAATTCAGGTCTAAATATTACTCCTTCAGTTCCATTGGGATGGGTTTGTATGTGTGCAAACACACATGGATGTATGTGTACAGGAGGTGAGACAGGCCATCAAATATATGTGCAAAACAGCAGCAACTCTGACACAAAAGGAGGAGATTAGAAAAGTGAAAGGTGGTGTGAAAAGCCCTGAGCTGAGTTCTTGAATTTGACTAAAACAAGCCAGAGATGGATCACAAGCAATCTTGTGATGACTTTTGTTTTGAGTGATGTGACAAATTGCCAAAAGCCATGGCTCTGATGCTGAGCTGCTGGCTGTGCATACAGGGTGAGATGCATCGTGTTGTGGTGGGAGACAGGGCCAGGAACATGTGAGGTCACCGTCCATGATACCCCTTGTGCCAGGGCCACCTCAGCAGCAGGGGCTTTGAGCCCAGTCAAGGATTGGCACACTGAGGTGCTGTGCGTAGAAAACCACTTTGAGTGTCACGTCACTAAAGGGAGGCTTGTCAATACCCAGCTCTCTTCCTGTGTAGGCTGGCAGCTCAGTGAAGCCCTCTGCTTGGTTGTCTGTCATAACTCCATTATCTCTTTGTGCCTCACTTTCATCTCAGTCTTTACTGTTTCCTCTGCCCTGCCTCAAATCCCATTCCCTCTGCATTGCCCCAGTTGTATCATCTAAATCATGCCAGTGTGGGGGATGAACCACCTGTGACCCCCATCCTTCATCTGGACTAAGCTTTGCATGGCTCTAACACTGTCCATCACCAGGATGCAGTTCCTGTGAGTTATTGCTCCATATTTTGTGCCACCTTTGCCCTGGGGTGGCTGTGTGGGACCTGGCCCTGCTGTGCTTGTGCCTTTGGGGCAGACCCATCACAGCCTGAGCCCCATCTGCAATGCTTGTCACCCTTCTCTACCAGCCTGGCAGGGATTTTGGCACCTGGGTGTCAAGGCCAGCTTCTCCTGAGGGAGTGTCATTCCATCCAAAGACTTTGCAATTGGGAAAGTAATTAATAATGTTCAGGTGGGATACAAAAAGAGTTGGTTCTCTGAAAGCTGTTTTGTGCAGGAACAAGATTATCATGTGTGAAGAGGTTATTTGAAAAATCAGCAGGTAGGATTACAAGTTTCTTGAAGATACTAATCTTTTGAGGAAAAGTAGCTGCTCCTGCCCATATGTCCTTCGGCAGAACTGCAGAGCTATGCTGGAAAGTTGGTACTATTAAGGGGAGGCAGTGGGAGGAGGAGGGGTGGTCTGAGGGAAAGGTGGCTAAATGTAGGTGGTTCCCCACCAAAGGATGATTGCTTGGTTATAAAAACTGGGTCAATGTCATCTCACATCCCTTGGAGGAAGAGAGAGTGCAGCCAGAAACTGCAGGTGGCACGGAAACTTAGGCAACTTCTGCCACCATCCCCTCCCTCCCCTGCAACAGTGACGTTTTCATCTGAGACATGGATATCAAAGACTGCTGTACTTGCACTGGAGTTAATTAACACAACCTGGAAGATGTGGAAGTTGGGAATCTAGTTTATGCCCATCTGACAATGTGACCTTGTTCGGAGGAATTAAAAAGGTTGTAATGAAAGTACAAGTTCCTGCAGAAATTCGCACATTTCTTGCTTTTATCTGTCAATGGCTGCGCTAACAAAGAACAAAGGAAAAGAAGCAGCTGCCTCTGTCAGGTGTTCTGGATTGCAGTGTAACCCCAGGCAAGCTGCCAGCCCTGCCCACATGGCTGAGGCAGTGCTGGGAGCCTTTGCTCTGGGCCCTCGGGTGGCACTGGGTGAGTGCCCCGGGCAGGGACACTGCTCCAATGCCTGGCACTCACCAAGGGGCTTGGAGAGACCTTTTCCTTCCTGGGTTGGCAGTGGCCCACACCACCTTGCCTAGATGTTTATTCATGGCACTGAAGGCCTCAGGGAGTGAAGGGCTCTGCTTCTAAGGCATTGTGGTGGGTCTCCACAAGGGAGCCTCTACCCACAGCTACTTCCTGAATTTGTTGAGTATCCAGGAGAGGCCAGAGCACTGATTTGTACATGGCAAGAACATGAAGAGAGAATTGCTTGTACACTGTTTTTTCCCAGCATTTGTTTGTTGTTAAATCTGTGCTGTGCCATTCCCTGGGAGCTGTAACTGGTACTCGCCTGAAACGGTTGTGTTTGAATGGTGTGTGATAAGAGGTTTAACATCTTCTAAAAATTATCCTTGTGGTATATTTGGAGCTCCTTACAGCTCCTGTCAGCAGATCACATACAGTTTCCCAGAGCTTACAAATGATGACAAGCTGACTGCCCCTTTTGTTGTGTGAATTACGTGCCAGCATCTACAAAACCTGCTCCCTGTGGGGGAATGGGTGTCTAATTTAAGATAGTTCCTTGGGGGAGCTCAGGAGGCGATGAAAGCTGCCAGTTGCTCCATTGGAACGTCCTCCTCTGCAGTTGCTAAGATGGTGTTTGGGTTTTCCCTGGCACTGTCAGTGGCCTCAGTGAAATCCAGGAATACATTTTATAATGGAGCAGTACCTGGCCCTAGTGCTTAGCTGAAGCTGGGGGCTGGCATGCCTCTGTGTGAATGCCAAATCCTCACCTTCTCCCTCCTGAGCATTGATAGAAATCCTCTCTCCACACGTCAGAATGTGCATAATGCAATTGTTAGCCACAACCTCTGACTTCTTCTGTACTTGTGTGAGTAAATGAGTCAGGGGAGCCAAACTCTGAATCCAGCAGGCAGTGATTAGCTGGCATGACCTTCCCTATTTCATTGTGCCAGTCTAGGTTTTTATTACTGCCTTCTGACATTGAAAAGTGTTCATCCACACCACTGCATATTCTGAGGGTTGTGGTTAAAGTAAAATGCTCTTTAACTCAATGGTGGTATTGATTCATTTTTATTGTCTGGAGCCACTAGCCGTAGAAGGCTGTCAAGTAAAGACTTCTGTGTTTACATGTGTGATTATTGGCAATATGGGTCTGCAGGGAGGGCTGTGACAGTGAAAAGCCACAAACTGCATTAAGTGAAAGTTGTGGGTGTTCAGTGAGACCAGGCATTTGCTCTGCAGTTGTTCTCCCCTAGGTCTTATGGTAGATCCCATAAGCCCTAAATGTGGCAGGCATTCCCAAAACCTTCCACAGGAGCTAGGGAAATCAGAGGCCCAAATACCTGTGGGTAGAAGTAAGCTTTACTGTAGGAACAATGGATTGGGAAACTGCAGTCCTGTATTTTTGACAGACAGCCTTTTTTTACCTGGGTCAGATGAGTTCAAGTGTCAGGTGATGAACCCTGCGGGAGATAAAAGACACTTTCTTGCGGGTCATTTCCCCAGGTACACGTGGGATCCATTTGCAGAGAAAAGTGGACACAAAATCAGTGATTCAGGTGCTGAGGCAGCTGATCTTTATTTTTAGATCACAAAAAGATGGTATTTCTGATGTCAGAAAGGCTATTACAGCAGAGCAGTCAGACTTAGAGGAGTAAGTTAAAAAAGCCTATTTAGTAGTTCTTTTCTCCAGTGTCCTCTGTGTCACAGATAAGACACAGGCCCGCTATTGGCAGGAAGAGCCTGACTGATAGGCTGTGGTCGCTCTGAATAGCAATAATAGAAGTGATAATTGCAGTTCTCACTTTGTTCCCCGGGTTCCCAGTCCATCGGGTGGTGACCTAGGGGTGCTGGTCTGTGTAGCAGTGGGGAAGAGCTGAGCCACACGAAGGCACAGAAAAGCACCCCAAGAAGTGTTTTTACCTTTTCAAGCATTGGTGGGAACAGGAGGAGTTGGACAACCTGAGCAGCCTAATTTAGCAGTCTGGAATAAAAGGGCTGGGACTGGGGGCTGCCAGCAGCAGCAGGACAGTTTCCTTCAGAGGGTAGCTCAGTGGTCTGATGCTGGGTAGTCTAAACTCATCTTCTCCAACCCTCCCCAGTAACGGTGGAGGTGTTATTACAGCCCTCTATATCAGGCTTAAAAATTAAGTTCAGTTTGGCTGAAAAGCCTCGTGTTTTCTGTGGCATAGTATTGTAATGGATTGTAAATTATTCTTGTTCCGTTTCCCTCATTGACATTTTGGGGCAATAAATTTGTAAATGAATACTACTCCTCTCCTGCACTACTAATTTTTGTACTTAGCTCACTCAGTTTGCTGTGGGTTTCCATTCCCGTCCTTCACAGAGGTTTCTCACTTCCACCCAGCCCTGTTTCTGACCCCTGCTGATTTTCTCCTCCCCTCTCAGTTGCTTCCTTTCAGTAGCTCTCTGCCTGCTGGGTCAGTCAGTGTTCTGCTTACAAAAATAACCCTACCCGCTCCTGTTTGTACTTGATTTCACATCTGCACTGGGAAGGCAGGGCTGGGATTCTACCAGGGGAAACAAGCCCTGTTAGCATGTGAGGCCCATAGCTTCTGTGCCCACAGGAGCCACTTTAACCACTGGCTGGCAGAATATGAGCAGAGAGGGTGGCTCAGCTCTGCTTTTACTGAGCTCACTGCCCAGTCTCACCAGCAAACCTGCATTTGACTGCAGGGGACCAGAATGACAGGGCTGATCCCTGGACAGGAGTGAGGCAAATCAGAGCACTTCCTTAGGGATGCTGTAAAAACCTGTTCCCTCCTAATAGACAGCGATTTGTGGTATTATTTTCTTTTGGCACTTAACCCTTCATGGTATTTGGAGGCTTTGGTCTCTGCTTAAAAGCTTTCTGTTTCAGCATAAAGTTATCTGTGGCCTGTGCTGCTCACGAACTGGTCAGAAACTGGCTGCCCACAGCTCCTTGCATGAAGAGAGGAGAGGGGTCTTGTCCCCTCTGGGGGAGTAGGGAGCTTGGGTGGCTTCTGCAGATTCCCATGGCCCAGTCAGCTGGTGGTGTTGGCCAGCAGCCACTGCAGCAGCAGCATTTGCAGCCCACATAGTTTCTAAGGCATTGGTGCTTGTGGCAGGCAGAAAGGAGCAGAGCCTTAGGAGCTGCCTGTGGGAGCAATGCTGAGGGTGCTCTCTCCACAATCAATCTGCTCTGACTGGCACACTTTGATTTCATCTTGAGTAGATTATTTCAGTTAGAATTAAGCACAGCTGTAGGTATTTTTTAGCTGTTATCTCCAGCAATTCAAAAGAGAGCAGTAACTGGTTTGTGTGACATTGCTGCCACACTCCCACCCCCCAACAAAACCCAAACCAGCACAGGTGAATGTTGTCTTTGGTCAAACTGAGTCAGCTCAGAGTTGGCTCCTAAACCCTTTCCAGGTTCTGATGAACTGAAGGGACATTTTGGTGGCTACACTGCGATGAAGGACATGATTTTGATGTTAAACTCTGTGCTTGCAGCCTGTGCATGTGAGTCAGCACAGAGGGCACCTGGGAGCAAGGGGTGCCAGCCAAATGTTTTGCTTGGGGGTTGCTTTTCACAGGTGTTTCATTAGCTACAAAACATCTCTTTTCCTGCAGCTGGTCCTTTTACTCAGAAAAATCAAATGCAAAAAAACAATTGGGCACTTTCTGCCCCATCTTTCTTCCCCTTGTTTTGTTTTTCTGTGAGTCTCTGGACCTTACTGGAGTTACCAGTTAGTGCTGGCACTGGTACCTGTGAGAAATTGGGTTTTGTGGCCAAAGGAGGATTAAGAAATAGATGCCTGGACATACAGCTTCAATTTTCATTTAATGGCTGTGCATCAAAAATAAACAAGGCCCAAATTTTTCAGTGATGTTGGGTTTTCTTTGTATTAATTGTACCCTCCTGGGCTCCCAGCCAATCCTGTGATTTTAAAGTTATCACCAGGAAAAAAAGCAGGTTCCTAGCATGGAGGGGTCGACAGCCAGAGTCTGTACATTTGTGGCTGTGCTTGCAAACTGTCTGCCTGATGTAGTGCCTGACAGACACACAGGCAGCTGAACTGCTCAGCACATGGCTAAGATCAAATTAATGGCATTATTTCTGCAAGCAAATTCCTGCTGCACCACAGTTACAGTCAATGTTCACATTCATTGCTCTTGACAGCCTGATATAACACAATTTAATTTAAATGCCCATGTGACACAGAAGCATAGGCATTTATTTAAAAAATAAAAATAAAAGCCCACTCTTTTTATACATAAAATGCCTGCTTGAAGGAATAAATTAGTAGCCATACAGTGCAATTGATTTGCAAGAGTCCCTGGATTTCAGTGAAGAGCTCTTTTTAAAGATCAATAGGGAAGGCTGTAGCATGAGTGCTTTTGCCACTTAGGTGTTCAAACAAATGCTTGGTGTTAATTCCTTGTCAGGCTTTGGTCTAGGGCCAGTAGGGTTTGGGAGGGCACTCAACTGAGCTTGAGAGCAAGTTGGCCATGTGTGTCCTTCGCCTTTGTCATGTTAGGCAAATCCTATAAAAGAATTACAAATACAGACCCTCTTTCCTAAGTTGCCATGGCTGCACAAAGCAGTGATATCTTCGTGCTGGCAAGGCCAGTAGCCAGAATCAGGAGGTTTTCTAAGTATTTGCTTCTTTGGTAACAGCCTGACTGTTCTCATTGAGGTTCTCCTCCAATGTTCATTTCCACCTCCCAGGCTGCCCTCAGGGTCTGTGTGTGGCTGTGTCACAAGATTTGGGAATATACAAGTGGTGGACTGGCAGGTTTGTAATGACTGGGGAGCCTCACCCAATGTGGTGGAGTGGGGGATGTCTCTTGGTATCCAGCACAACCATTTAGATTTTAATTGCACCTTTTCAACAGCTGGAAAAGAAGGCAAGAAATGGTGTGGGTGTTCTTCAGGGGAGAGCCATACCAGCAGAGACAGAGAGCATTCCCTCTCCCCAACCGTTCATGTCACACCTCGTGTTTTGGGATTCACTGCTTGGCTGTGCAGTGAACTGTCACCAGCCTCCAAGAAAACTGAGCAGGCTCATGCAGAACAGCTCTGTAAATCCCTTTAGGTCATCCTCTCCAACCTAGACATTTGGGTAAGATACAAATGGCGAATGAAATCAGTGTAAAAGATCTGGGTTTTGCATGGGACAACCTAATATTGAACAACTGCCAGATTGGTCTCATTTGGGAGTTTAGACAAAAGTAATTAAAATCAGATGGAACTGGTTTCCAGGTAATATGAATATTGTTTTTAACACACCACATTTACACGGTTAACATCAGGCTCCATCCCTGGGTCAGAGCACCCACCTGCAGTCACAAATGCACTGGGTGTGTACAGCCCATGGTGTGTAATGGCATTCAAGCCACAAGTGAGGTTAACATTTGGTCTGTGTTACAACTTAGGGCCATTCTAATTTCTGCTTACTTTGCTCATTATTTATTTGTTTATTCTATTTATTGTAATGTATTTATTAATTTTTATTAACTTCCTCTGTGTCCCATTGCTATGGTATCTGAACACCTACAGAGATCTTTGCCTCCAAGAGAACTGGGCTGATCCACTGGAACCTGCTGGGTGCTTAGGGCAAGCCATGGCTGAATGGGCTCTGTGCAAGTGCCATAATCCAGATTCCTGCCCACTTTCCCTTGAACTGCTAGGAGACCTTTCTGCTTTTATATGGGACCAGGTTGTTTTGGGAGTTGCCTTGTGAATTTTCTCAGCCACCTGGAGTAATGCTGTTGTCCTCTCTCCCTTACAACTGGCTGCTCTGAAGAAGAGACTACTTTGTAAATGACATTTGCAGAAATAAGGATAACTGCTGGGCTAGTTAAGTTAGGTGCTTGCTGGCAGGAGGCTGCTGGCTGGGATGTGTCACTTTAGGGCTGTGTGTCTTGTCGAGGCAGCGAGGGCAGTGCCCTCAAGGCCTCGAGCGCTTCTTGCAGGTGTGGTTTTCTTTTTGAGACTCGTGCAAATATCAGATGCAAATGGGATTTTTCCCTGAGTGAGGAGTAGAACAGACAGGACATAGAGTGCAGTCAGGGCTGGTTCTGTGCTTCCCGGTGCTTTTCCTGGGAAAATGAGCTTGAGTTTCTGCCCACTCAGCCCCCTGTGCAATGAGGAAAGTCTGGAGCCAGCATCCATGTGGCTGATTCATGAAGTAAATGGAGAAAAGATGACATGAAGAATAATTTGGGTTAGATACAGAATTAGTAGGAGATTGTTCCTGTTAACTATCCTCCTCTTTGTCATCATCCTCAGCCTTATTCTTCTAGGTGTCCCAGCTGCTGGCTACAGTGCATTGAGCAGATCAGCCCTAGAGCTTCTGACCTTGTTGCTTGGCACAACCTTAGATCATTTCATTTGGTTTGTATCGTGTAACCTTGTGTCAGAAGTGCACACAATAATCTATTCCACAATAGTTACCCTTTGCTGCTCTTGCTTACAGCGATTTAGCACTTTGTATAAAATAGTGACTGCCTTTCCCTAGGTGGATGTTTTCTTTTCTGCACATCTCAAATCTGTTCTCTGTGTGATAGAGTTGATTCTCAGCTCTTTTCCTTCTTGCAAATTTTTGCTAGACCCCACTTTGGGAAATGGGAGAGAAGGTCTCTGACTGTCAGTAACATGCTGATATACCAAAATGAGATGCTCAGCTTGATGTCTGAAATCACCAGTAGCACATCCTGCAAAATGTGATGACTCAGGTCCCAGTGAGCACTCGATAGGATTGCCTGATTTACTCAGTGTCAAAGTTGTTACTGGTTTCAGCCAGGTAGAAACAAGCTCTTGCATTTGGTTCAGAACGAGTAAGTGAGAAGCTATGCCCAAAACTCAGACCTTAAATGATAAACCAGCAGCACAAGGAATGCCATTTAAGCGCCATCTTTTATATTTGTGGCCTTTTTATTTTCCTGACAGGAAGTGAATTTCTGCTGTGCAAGGGTTTAAAGATAAATTGGCAAGTAACATTTGGATGCTGCTTTTCCTGTGGTGTAACTCATTTTTGCAGTCCTTTATTTTTCAGTGTGTGAGAAGTGGTTATAGCTTTGTGTCTAATCTTTGTGTACCGTAGTTTTTTGTGCCAACATGTGCATTGTGATGTTTGTCACAGACAATAAAGCAAAGCTCTTGACAGACTATCTGCAGGTCCCAATGAAAAGGGTGGGTTTTTACAGTCTCCATTGATTTAGCAATGCTATTTTTTTGGAGTAGTCTGTTCTGAAATGTGACTGTATTGTGATCAAATTCCTATCAATTGTTCTCACATTTAACTTTGAAGGAGGCATGGAAAAATATCTGCTTTTTGGAATAAGTTTAACCCAACAGTGTAATCTTTTCATTAACGATTTCCTCCCCAAGATTACATTTTCAAAGCCATGTGAGATCATTTCATTGTGTGCCTCCTTATTAATATTAAACACAATTAGTCCTGCTGTGACACTTTGAAAATGCACCCCTTGCAGTAAATGCTGCCTCCACACAGAGTATCCCAATATGACAGCAGCTCTCCAGCATTTGGAGTCCCTTGGCACAGATTGTCAGTGCTGTTACTGTGCCTGTGCTGCCTCTGAAATGTGGAGGGGTGCGATGCTTGCAGCAGTTTCATTTGACTGTGGCTTTTTCAGCCACCCGCTGGAGTCCACTGGCAGCCTTGGGAGGTTTTACTTTGTGATTAAATAGTAATGAAAGAGCTGATTCTTTGAGAGTAAGTTAAAAAATAACAGCAATATCATGAGTGTGATGTGAGATGGGTGTTAAGACCTCTGTTATTTGTTTGTATTTACTCAGCCCTTGAGGATTGGAGAGAAAAGTGCCCATAATGTGCTGTCAGAGAATGTGTCTGCTCAGGAGATAAGCAACTGTCTGCTTTAGCAAGCAGCAGATTAGAAAATGGCTTTCACAGCTACTGCTTCAGCCTCCCTGGAAACACGGCCAGTTTGGAACGCCAGGAAAGCCCAGTTGCTCAGCATGGGATTTTCTTCTTCACCAGGGGCAGTGCAAGGTGCTCATGTGGGGGCACCTGTCAGGGCAGTTCACTCCTGCACGGGCCCAACCTTGGCCTGCAGGGTCCTCCTGCAGCCCCTGGTGCTGGTGTGGGAGCTGCCTGCACAGAGGCTACGGGTGCTGCTGGTGCCATAACCGGGGTCCCCAGCGCTGGGAGTGCCCCCAACAACTGTGTGGCATGGCCTGTGTGTTGTGGGGTGTTTCCTAGAAAGCATAGAAATAGTGATTATTAATGTACATGCCCATCTATTTATATTTCTGTAGAAACATACATGCACTGTATATAAAAGAAATAATATTGTGAAGTTGAACACAAAAAGGGGCCACTAACCTAATCCACCTTTCATCTCCCCAGTTCCAGAGGGGGTTGCTGTTGGATATAGAGCTGTCATCTTGACTCATAAAAACTTTGGTATTTGGTTTGGAAAAAAACTGAATGAACCTACAACTATATGGAATTTGTCCCATCTGTAGCCATTGCCAGTGTCTGTCTAGAGCTACTTGTGCTTCTTGAAGCCTTTCATGGGTGGACAGAAGCCTTTCACTGGAACTGAACAATATGTAAAGCCATGTCAGATTATGGGTTTTCTAATCAGTGTTAACGTGTCAAGGTAAAGGCTTATAATCTTGCAGTTGGTTGACAAGCTGCATTATTTGTCCTGTAATGTTAATTTGTGCTGAGGCTCTGCAGTTAGGTGTATGAAACCTCACTTTTAATGCTCCCTAAGGCCAAATGAAAATGGACCCCTTGATGAGTTTTTGTTAGAACGCTTGATTAGTCTCTCCTGGCTTAATTCACTGTCCTGCCAAATGCTGAGTTTAAACTTTCTCACGAGTGTTTATTTTCAGAAAGGCTGCTGATACCAATAGTGGAAGGGAGATAGATGGATAGATGCTGAAGTGGACTTTCATGGTCTCTCTTTTTCTGGAAGAGAGAGAGTTTGTTTGAAGGGCAAGCCGGATGGCTCTGTGCACAGAGATGATCACAATGACTGGTTTGTGAAAGTTGTTTCAATGCAATCATGCTTGTGAAGTTTACTCTATCTTCTATCCAGTATTTAGTTCGTTAAGGTGTTGACACAATTTTGCTGACATTCTTCTTAAGTGGATTATGCTCACAGCCAGTTTTTCAAAGCAAACAGATGGCTTTTCAAACAGAGCATGCACACAGATTTTTTTTTTAATGGTGTCTCTAGAATTATGACAGCTCTGTCAGAGAGGGCTAGTTTGTTGTTAATTTTCTCATGACAGATGATTCAAAATCATTTTTGCTTCTTTGTCTTGCTCAAATGAACCAGCTGTTTAAAAATAAAAATCACAAGGAGACTAAGACATAAATCAATTGGTCTGTACATGAATGGAATTGCACTATTTTGATAAGTCCACTTCTGTTTTTAGATCACTGTAAAATAAGAATGTCTTCAAAATATTGGAAGTATGCTCAGGAGGCGTGTGTTTCTTCTTGGAACTCGAAGACATGTTGTGCATTGCCTCAGACAAAATCTGTACTCTGAATTGCCTGGTTACCCAAATGTGAAATCAGAATATGCATAAGGGAGAGCGGGTGGCTTGGCACTTTCACGTGGGGTGTGAAGTCCCTTGGCTTCTGGGGACTTCAAACGTGAGTCTTGGCAGGGGCAGACTCAGGCTGTCATCCTCTGAGTGGTTCATCTAATCCCAAAAAGCTTCTGTCCATGCATGTCTCAGTCCCTGGACAAACACACAGTTTGTGGGCCACCTTGAGAAAGGTTGCCATGCTTTGCCCTCACCCTAGAAAGGGGTTCCTTCTTGCTCTAAGAGGGTTTTTCTATTCTTGGGCATGAATGCACAGCACCAGGTTTTGGCTTGGAGAAGTTAAGGCTGCAAAGCATCATCACACTGATTTTTTTCCTGTTTGATGGTGAAGTCTTTGGTGTCTTTGGTCCTGTGTGCATAAGAAGTAGCAGCCACCCCACTGCAGCCAGGGGTATTTCATCTTAAACCCAAACTATTTAAAACTGCGTTTGTGCAGTTTGAAGAGATGGAAGATGTATTGAGGAGATACACCCTTTTTGATAACATTATCCTTTTGTTAATGGTACATACTTGGTTTATGTGGCAGTGTTGTCCCTGTCACTACCGCACTGGCAATATTCCTGTGCCATTTGCAGACAGAGAGGAGCACCAAGGGGGGCTGGGTGCTTCAGGCAGCTCTGGAGCTCTTGAATTCCTGCCTACTGTCTTTAACCATAAGCAAAACCTCTGACATAAAAGCAAGCTCACAGCTACAAGAAATATCTGCTGCATAAATTATTCTTGTTTTGTTTTTTCACACCGTGCCTGCTGACTGGATCCCAAGCTCTTTGTCTGTGTATTCCCATAACTGTCATGCTGCCGAAGCACAAATCCCTTCAAAAGAGCTCCACAGCAAATAGCACAGAGCTGCTCACGCAGTCCCAGTGCTTTTTGTTATTCTCACACCGAGTTGTATTCCCAGCATCTGGATGGTGATTTGCATCATTCAGCAGGGACAAGTTCGTGACACCAGGAGATGAGGCAATCACGTTCTCAGGCACAGGCTGCCATCCCTGGGTGACGTGGTGTCCCACGTGGTGTTTACCAGTGCTGCAGCCTTGCAAGCCACCATTGTTTCTTCGTTGTGAACATTGTGTACAGGGGTTCAGGCCTTGTGAGTCCAGTGCCAGGCACTGGCAAAAAGGGAACTCTGCTCATCAGTGTAGGATAAATCCCTCCTCATAGCTCTAGGGAAAGGGAGAGCAGAGATGCTTCCACTGCTGGGAGGTGTCTCACTGTGACTCATCCAACACATCTGATTTGTTTTGAGAACCAAAGGAGGGGCAGTGTTCAGTCACCCCTCCAGTGAGCCCAAGATCCTGCTGTAGTGTCTGTTGTCTCCTGTGGGACTCATCAAAGTACCTGTGATTTGCAGGAGATCAGGTTAGGTGGCAGAGATCCGAAGGTGACATTTCAGTCAGTGGAGGTATTCCTTCTGAATATGAGTGTAACCAGCTGCAGCATGTGCTGTACTTCGAGCTGTACTTGGGGTGACATTAGGAGAGAGGAGCTCAAGTTCTCAATGATACTGAGTTTTAATAACCAGATGCATCTCCTGGCTTTTATTAATTTGTATCCTGTAGCTCCAGAATCTTGTTGCCTCACGGCACTTCAGATATCAATATTGTGTAAATATTCATTTTGGCATTTCTTAACCCTAACTCCTTAATACAAATTTCATATAACACATTTTTCCTGATTGCTACAAATTGGGTTGACATCCTGCTTGTCACCTCACGTTTACACACTCTGACAAGATACAGAAGCAGCATGTTGTTTATGAAGTCTCATTCCCATCTGACTTCTTGAAGATCCCAAACAAAATGGTTCAGAAGGATTCACTGGAGTTCTACAGGATGATGTGCTTCATGTGGGCACAGCTTGGCCTGTTCTGCTCAAGGCTGCCCCAAGGCTGGGTAGCAAATCCAGGTGCAAGGAGGGGTGGGTTACCAGGGTCGCACAGCTCGTAAGGGGCCCCTGGCTGGGGACACACAGCCATTGCCATGTGGGATCTGATGCCAGGGAGCAGGGACAGAGCAGTGGCATGGAGAGAGGGGTACCACGTTCCCTTGCTGCCCTGTCCCTGGCAGGACCTTGCTGTTGACTGTAGTAGATGAAATGTCTTCTCCTTTAGCCACTTCAGGCTGAAATTCCCTCCCAAGGGTGGTGATGTGGAAGTGGGGGGAGGTCTGGTGCCTGTCCCACCCTGTCCAGTGCTGACTGCTGCCTTCCTCACTTGTGCTGACACCAAGCTGCAGGAGGGGCTTCAGTCCCTTTTCCAGGGGGCAGAGATGATTTGAGACGGGGCCTGGGACCTGTAGGGACGTGAAAGCAGCATTGCTGCTTTTGGTCCTGAGCAATGTGTGCAATCCCTGACTCTCTCCTGCATGTCTGTGCATCCCCAGGGCCAAGGAGATCTCCTGAAGAACGCCAAGAACGAAGCCCTGGAGAACATGAAGCAGATCCAGCTGGCGTGCCTGTCATGTGGACTGAGCAAAACTGGGAGCGGGCAGGCGGATGCCAAGACAAAACGGTGCCTGGAGGCAATACAGGAGAAGGATACTGGAGATGAGAATGGGAGGCTGTAAGGAGAGGCAGAGCTGTCGCATTTTTCACAGATTTCAATAACTCTAAACTATTTTTTTAAAGCATTTAAAAATTCACACAGGAGTGCCCTCTACAGGGTGTGATAGTATTAAAATCCTCACAATGTCAGTATTTTAATGCAGTTAATTTATCCAAGTTAAACTCTGGTAGTGAGATTTCTAATGAAGCCAAGCTGTCTGTATGCAAGTGCGTGTGTGCGCACATGCAAATCCTGTAGACGCCCTTTCATGCATTACATTAGCCATTTGCTAATTTATTCCTTTGTCATCTTTGAATAGGCCTGTTCATTCTGAAGATCAAAACAAATTGAGAGCACTTGTATCAGTTTTGGGCTTTATTTTACTCTCCAGCCTTTATCATGTAACTTATAGGTTACGGTTATGCTGTTTAAACAAACAAACAAAACACAACAAATAATCACTCACAGCTGTTATTGTGAGGACAAAACTGGTGGTTTGCTGCAGACCCTGAAGGTGATTTTTAATGAACTATTACAACCAAGTAAACAGGATATTAAATGTTCAGAGTTGCTAGGTAGATTATCAGTAAATTTGAGGTGTATTTTTTGCTGAATTTAGCAAACTGCTCTTCAGGATACACCCTGGCAGCATATACTAACGTAAGAACTAGCTAATTTAGTTTATTCCAGCAAAACATTGCTACCTTGTAGATCTGCAAGACAACTACAGTCTTTGCTGATAGGCATTAACTTGAGTAGTAATGACCATAGCTAGTCAGCCCTGTAATTATGGGGAGAGCTGTGAATACCCTTCGGGGGTCATGAACTCTGAAGGCAACCTTCAGGCTGTTCTGAAACACCCAGTGGTGGGTGTCAGTATTGAAAGGAAGGTTTTCCAGATTTCACAAAATGTGAGCTTTAATGCAAGATGTGTGAGAGGTCAGGCCGTGCTTGCCACCTTTTGCATAGATGTTGCAGTCAGCTGGATGAAGGAAGCAGGCTCTGGCCTTACGTTTTTGCAGTTCAGAATCGTGCTGTGCTAGAGATTTAAAAAAGCAGGGCTGAAGAACTGCTACAGATGTAGTGTAGAGAAATAGCTTGGGGAAAAACAGGGTGCCAGCGTTTTTGTGCAGCAGCTACAAAATCCTGACACATTTCATGTGTTTGGGGTAGTTCTGAGATTTGGCTGCCTCTTTGTGCCACTGTAGAAAGGAGACAATGTCCTGAAGCAATGCATCCTCATCCCTCCTGGTGTCTGGCCCACGTGTGCTCACAACACTCATTTCAATCGTTTAAGTACTGTGCTTGAGTGGAGTATTGGTGTTACCTTTAACAGGATAAGTGTTTTATGGTTATAAAAAAGATTATATTTATTTAAAGCATTGCTTTTATTTTTAAAAGCTACTTTTTAAATTAATTTGATTAACAAATATGCTAATTTTCTGAACTTAACAAAAAAGTAATTGCTGAAAGTTTGATCATTGGAAAATCTTATATAGCTATTGTGTTAAGTTATTTTTGACTTCTTAATAACACTATTATGTTCATGTTGCACATTACTGAAAGAGTAAAGCTATGAAACAACTTTGACCCATGATTTTGCTGTGATTTAACGTGTGATTCTGGATAAAGGTGGGTTAGAGTGGTGACCCATGATTTTGCTTGAGAGAAGGTCCTGCTCTAACAGCAACTGTGTTATTGCAAAGGTTGTAACTCAGGTGCCTCAAATACCATTTCAGTAAAATTTGCCATACTTATTAAGATCTGGCCCTGAATCCTCTGTTTATGTCTCCCTTAGATCATGAGTGCATATTCAGACTTCACCGAGGTTTGGAGAAGTGTCTTTTGTGTTTCAGGCAAGGCATAAAGCCCACATCAGTGGTGTTCCTGATTTCACAATGGGTTATGTTTGTACAAAAGTGACACTTGGCATTCAGTACTTAGAATTAGGGATGAAGCAAACCTTTAAACCAGCATCACCAGCTACAAAGGATCAGCCTTTGGAAAGCATCCCTGTCAGAAGGGAGAGGTTGCTTCAGGAAGGGTGAGTGGCTTGCCTCTTGGTGCTTCATTTAAGTCTAGAAATACCTTGGTTTTCTCAATCTAAAAGGCTGTCCCAATGTCTGTGCAGGAACTGCTGGCAAAATATCTTCTCTGACTTTAGGAACAAATCAACATGAAATTACAGAGGGAAGGGCTTGCTTTCTGTGGTCACATGTACAGGGGCTACCACACAGTTCTTACTCTGGATGCATTAGGAGAACCAGAAGTGGCTGGATGGAAATCCCATAGCATGCACACACACTGTTCATGCCATGTTTAGCATTCATGTCATGTCCTGTGCCAAGGTCATATATTCTGTACCAAAATACAGGCAGTAGAGAATTTGGGGCACCCTGGATTGCCCCAAGCAGTTGAGACTATTCCTGGTGCTGGCACCCAGAATCCCACAGCTCCACCCTCCCTCCTCCACCAAGAGAGGGGCTGGCAGCAAAAACTCATCTCACCTTCCTCTGAGCTCCTTTGAAGTTGCTGAGAGGGGAAGTGAATGATCAAGTGGCAGTTGGTGTAATAAAAATTCAGCCTTGAGGGAGAACACATGGAAAAATCACATCCAGCATCAGCAACAAACACAGGGAACTGACTGCCTGGCCTTTTTGGGAAGTGTTTCATGGCATGCCCGGCTTCTTGCAGTGGAACAACAGCCTTCTCTGGGCCCTCTGCTGGTACAATTTGCCTGAGATCCCACATGAATGGGTGGATATGATCTGTATCAATTCTATGGAAGTTATGTCAGGGAAGTGTTACAGGCACTGGCAGTTGCTTACAGCATAGTTTAACAGCTAGAAATTGGAGAAGCTCTCCGGGACTGGTGAGGGGAGGTGTCTGCCAGAAGGGAGCACAGGAGTGAATCTACCTGGGTTCTCTCTGCTACTGAGTCCTCCATCTTTACAGTATTTGTTTTCCCTCTGTCATGCTCTCAACTGTAGGATAATAAAATAATTATGTTTTCCTTCCCAGGCACAGATTAATTACACATTTCTGGAATACCTTTGAGTTTGCTGTTGCTCTCAGGAGAACAGCCAGGCACTGTAACACCACTCCTTTGGCTGCTGGTAAGCACAGGTGAAGCAGCACATGTGGGCTGAGCCACCATACACTCACCACTCCCAAGGGCCTCAGTTCCTCCAGGGATCAGGGATACCTTCTCCATGTCCTTGTGTGTCTGGCCCCCACCAAACTCCACCTCTGGTCAAGTGTGGCACAGGGCCAAGCCACCTCAAAGGTGTTAAATTGCTGCAGGTTTCCCAAGCATAGATGGGGTAGGTGGCTCAGAGAGGCCTCAGCAGCGCCTGCCATGTGGCACAGGGGTACAGTGGGACCTGTACCTGTGAGGGGGACACTGGGGCTCGTGAGAGAAAGGTGGATGCAGAGGTTTCACTTAGGTTTTGCCGCTTATATACATGCATTAAGGAATCCAGCTATGAAGCACAGGAAGAGGCTGAATTAGTTCAGCTGTTCACAGCCCTGATTAGTCTTAAATCAGCAGGAATAGTTTTTACCAAATTTCATGTGCTGGCATGACCAGCAGGACTTGGCACCTTTCCCCTCCCTTTCCTGAGCTCCGCATGAGTTAAAGCACCATGCTGTTCTGCTGCTTTCTGTATCATTTTTCATGTATTTAGTTCCCTGTTTTTAAATAGATAATGCAAAGAAGGTGAGAGTTTTGTTCTTCCGAGATTCATCTCCCAAAATAGATTATCAGATAATTGCATGCATAGAGAGCACTTTCCTGTATGATATTCCATCTCTTCCATCTCTATGTTCAGACTAAAACATTAGGTCATAGCCTCCTTGGCATTGGTCCCACTCCTACAGGGATATATAGCAGCCTCAGGCAGGGGACTAACTCAGAAAGCTTCAGGAAAAAAAGGTGAGGGGGTCACAGGAGCAGTGTCTTCAGGTCTCCACCACTTGCTGTGGGGCTGAGCATGGTGGCCCTGGCTCCTGTCTCAGCAGCAGTAGGTGAAGTACACATCCAATAAATCCAAGATTTGGTTCTTTTTGTCCCCTCTCCCTGCCCTGGGTTTCCCTAAGATTGTACCAGTGAAGCCGTCTCCAGGTTGCCACACCACGCACAAGGCAGTGCGTGTCCCCAGGCAGCTGGGCAGCACTGCTGGGGTGCGTTTTATGGGTCTGAAGTGTGAGTGCTCTTTGAGACTATTCTGGTATGATCCTGGCAGGTCACCTTTGCACAGTCTCAGGCTGAGCAGTCTTGCATTTGCTTTCCACAGCAAGTCCCTGAAAAAACATTTCCTTTTTAAAATGGTGTTGAGCGCTTTGTGAGTTCAGTAACCAAGATGTGACTGACCAGGCCAGAAATGTGATGCAAGTGCTGTCTCACCAGCTGTTCCTCTGCAAGAGAGTGCTGTGTGAACATGCCCCTGATCAAACAGGACATGCTTTAAATGAGGATGTTACACTCTTCCTGATTATTTGAAACACTTTATGAATAAATTGCTTTTGCAGAAAATACTCATGGAGTAATTCCAAGAAAACGTGCAGACATCAAATTCTCAGCAGACAATGCTTGAGCAGGAGACAGTGTTGTGTTTGACAGCTGCTTGCTGTGCACAGTCCACACCACCCTCCTCTGGGAACTGGAAGAAAAATTAATGATTCCAAAGGCAAGTTTGAGTTACTGAAGATGTTAGAAGTTTTTTTCCCTGTTAAGTTGCACAGCAGAGACTCATTCATTTATAAAGACATGAATATAGTAGAATTGGGAAGCAAATGTGATACTTGAGGCCACAAGTGTGCATGGAGAGGTGGTGTCACGTTGGGTGTGAGGCTGTGCATGGGGGAGCACTGGCCAAGAGCCGAGGAGGAGCCATCAGCCCCCCTGCAGTGGCAGGAAAGGGCTATTTGGCCAGGGAGCAGTTTGGTAACCAGTGGGGTTGGTTTGCACCAGCAGAAGTTTGCAGAGACCTCAGTGAGGGCTGGAGGTGCGATGGCTGTGGCCATTTGTCCCATCCCTGACCCACGGTTTACTGAGGCTGTGGGAGAAACCTCCAGGGGATTGGAGAGTCCATGGCTGCACCTCTGGGACGTAGCAGCATTCCCACCACTGGAGCACTCCTGGAGCTGGGTGGGTTCACAGCACTGATGGCACTGGATGCTAAGAGTTTGTCACTGTGGCCTGGTGGGTGGGAGTGCTGTTCACACCATTCTGGCTGCAGGTGTCAGTTTTAAGTGACTTCTCATTAAATCACCCCAAGGCTCTGGCGTGCAGAATCACAAAATTGCTGTGCTTCAGTGACGTAGTGTGTAGATATTTCTACTTCCTTTAATGTATCAGGTGTTATTTCTTGTAAGACAAAACTAATTATCTCTTTTGATCCAGTCTGGATGCCTGTAGTTCACCTTGGTCTCTGAAAAGTATTTAATTGTGAGTTTAGAAGATGGGAGGAGATTGAATGTGCTAGGTAAAGCATTAATTCTGCATGGCAGATGAAAATAAGATACTAGATCCACAGGATGGACATGAGGCTAGAAGCAGACAAAGATTAGGATTAATCTGACTTCTTTGGAAGCACGGAAAATGGAGGATAGAGATGAATTATTTGTATGCTTCCTCAGATAGCATCTGGTGAAACAGCTACACATAATGCAATTAAAAGCAAGATTCAAATTATGGTTCCGACAGCAGGAGCTGCTATGATTATTTATGATGCTGATGGATGGAGAGGGGAGCTTTGCAGTTGCAGCACAAGTGTGCCCTGTGCAGGGGAGAGCCGAGTGCTGCTGCTGCTGCTGCCTCCTGCACCAGGCAAAGAGGGCAAAGTATGGGTTGCTGCTGTGCTTCATTGCTGGGTTCTCCCAGGGTGGAAAGTGAGTGTGCTGGAGGGGCAGAAACAAAGCATTGAAGAACATACCAATATTGGCAAGTTCATTGCTTGCTGGTGTTGATGTACTTTGCCTTCAGGATTCACCAGCCCTGACTCAGCCATGCTTGGCTGGTTTGCAAAAGCACAACACCTGCACAAGGTGTTTCCAAAGCCAGTGCCACCAACTCCCACTTGGACATCTGGTTTGCTCCTTTTCTTTGTGCTCCTTGATGGCCTGAAGTTTTTATGGAATCTGAGCAGCAAGAAGGAAATGGTGCAGTACTTCTGGGCAGGGCCAGTGGGCACCCAGTCCATGGCCACAGGGACCCTTCTCTGGGATATGTGGGGCTACCCAGGGCTGGTGGCAGCTCCCTGGGGGGCTGCTCCCTCAGAGACTGCCTGGTGAGGCTCTTTTTAAGATGCTCAGACCAACCACAGCATGGGGGGGCTCAGCTGCTGCCAAAGCCAAGCTGTAATTTCACCTGCTGATGCTGTGTGACTCCATTTTGCTGGTATCTTGTCTGTAAGTAGCTGGTTACCCACACAAACTGCTCTGCTGGTTCCTAGTGAGGCCCATCCCAGCTACCCAGTGCCTTGCCAAGGCAAGCAGTGTGTTGTCCCAGCTCCTGAGGGGGAGGGTGGGATCACTGTTTCAGGACTGCCATTAGACTGTGATGTGGAAACAGAATTATTCTGAAGGATTTGATGCATTGGCCAAGAAAACCATCTAGAGGTGTACAGCATCAGGCAGCTGATGACGTGGCAGGATACCCCTTTGTCAGATGAGCTGAAACATTTTGGAAGCAGTTGAGTGTAGAATTGAATTGTCATCAGAGCAAACCAAAAATGCTGACTCTGTGAGACTGGCTCAGGTTTGCAAACTGTGTTTGAGGTTGGCTTGGACTTGCCCCTAGGGCAAGCAGAAGCTGATCCAGTGTTTCTGGAAAGCCTGCTTTGGTATTTAGGGTCTGAGCAGAGGCAGGATGTATGTGAGTGACTGCCTGCAATCCTGCAGGCTGAGGGAATCAGCAAACCCAGGTTTGTCTTTTTTGGTTACCGATTCTAACTTGACATTTCTTAACGAGGTGATTGCAATTAACCAGTAGCTGTGATTCATTTGGCGTTGTCCCCCTCCAGGTCTTGAGGTGATATGTTATGTGAGAACTGACACCATGGTCTGTCACACTCTTTGTGCATGGAGGCTGTTGCCTGGGGATTTTTTTGTTGTTAATACTTAAAGGTCATAATTACCATCAAATAAACACAAATATCCACAGCAAAAATATTTCTATCAGGCATCAAATTAGGATAGATGAAAGTCCCTAGCATGGAGTCAGATGACACAGCATTTATGAAGACAGGGTGGTACCAGTTTTGATTTCTCTCATTATTTGTGTGAATTTAGATGTGAAAATTGACTGAATAGTATTTATTAATGATATGCATGGGAAAGAGGCTTAGGCCTGGCCTGGTGAGGAATTTTTGTGGGGTAGCTTTACACCTTGGGGCCTCTGGATCCCAGCTGTTCAGCAAGGAAAATACAGCTCATGTGTCCTTAGTTCCTAAGGGAGCAGATAGCTCTAAGACCTGCCCTTTTTTCTGGTAGGTGTGCAGAGCACAGATAATACTACGAGCCATATCCTGGGGAGGTTCAGGCACGTCCCTGTGCAGTACCCTCCAACCACTGGGAGCTCCCCAAAATGGGGCCAAGGGGCTTCTGCTCAGAGAAACTGCACAAACAGCAGCATCTCAGCCTGACGGGGAGAGCAGGGGGTCTGCTGAGCACTGTCTGGAACAGCAGTTCTGGGGCTGCTGGCCTTGTGCCAAGCAGGTTTTCCCAGGCAGCTAAACCCTCTCGACTGTCAGTGCTGAAATAGATACCTTTAGGCAGCTGTTTGTCCCACCTGTTCTACCTGTGCACTTCAGGAGAGGAACAGTTTTATCCCAACAGTGCCTGTTTCATGCCATATCTTACAAGTATTCATACTAGAAACCCTTAAAGGGAAACCAAACTTTTGTCTGCATGAAAGACAGTTGGCTGTGACAGCTTGCCACAAGGTGTTCACTTGCACACAGTCATGTGGTGTATCTCTGTGGTCATTTTTGGGGTTCTTTGAGCAAGAAAACCCAAGGAAGCTGGTGGGGATTCAGGTTACCCTGCAAAGACATAGGGGCACATGTTTGCATGTAGCTGCTGTTTGTAAAGAACAGTTTTGTCATAATAAATGAATCATGAATTGATTTTGCACATCTGCAAAACCAAAGGATGGGGAGAATGGATGGCTTTCAGTCTCACAGCCCTTGTGCTCACTGCCTCAGGTGCTGGGGCCTGAGGTGGGCTGTGGCTCTGCCATGGGGTGACCAGCTGAGAGAACCCCCTGCTGCAAGTGCCATACACTCCTATCCCGAGCAGGAGTCGTGGAGAAAAGTCACAGGGAGGAAATGGAGACTTGTCAGGAAGCTGAAGGAAACACATCTTGTTGTGTGTAGTACAAACATTACAACCTGGCCTGATGGGAACAGGATGACAATCTGCAAGATACTGAAGCAAACACAAGGACAGTTTCCTGAAATTTGGGAGGTCAGCACTGGGGATCCTAGGGTGTCTCTGCTTTCCAATATAACATGTTTCAGCCCCCACAGTGAGGCAAATTAACCTTTTCCCTAGGACTGGCTATGGTTTTATAGCATATCATGAATCCTCTATTTCCTGCTTCACTGAAAACAGTTGCACCTTCTCCTGGGAAAGGGAAATTGATTGTAAGAAATTCAAAGAACAAAAGCTGAGCAGGTGGCTTTCTAGATTATACACTTTTCTTGGCAAGAGCTGCTTCTCTGAGCAATGTGCCTGCCTGCAAAAGAGAAACACCAAGAGCACTCTAATTCCCTGGGACAGGAGCAGCAGCAGCTGGAGAGTGAAGGCTCTGCAGAGTGAAGCTGAAAGGATGAATCTGTTTAACTGCACATCCCATTAAAAGTGGCGGCTGGACAGAAAATTGCCTCCAACGGCATCCGGAACGGCTGAGACGTCAGACAGGGATTTAGGGCCGTTGCCTGTGTGATTATGTCTGCCAGAGAGACTCAGTGGGGAGCACAGCCCTGCCTCTGCCTCCTGCCAGGGCACAGGGTCAGCCAGCCCCTGAGCACGGACAGAGCGGGGCAGTGGGGCCTGGCTCGTGCCCTGCTCGGCACTGGGCATGGGCACAGGGGAGCTGCCAGAGGGATGTGAGCCTCCTCTGAGCTCATGCTGTACTTCAGCAAGTGAATGTCTTCATCTTGGAAAAGGCATCTCAATCCTGGGAGGTCCCTGCTGAGCCTTTGGTTTGTGCCAGATGGCAGTGGAATAGGCCATAAAAACACCATTTTTGTAGTGCCCATTCAAGGAAGGGAGAGTTTTGTCCTCTTTAATGGAAGAACTCTGTAGGACTTCTGGCCTCCTGTGCTGGGACTGTCATTGTTTTCACAGTATTGTACCCTGCAATGTTTCTGCTTCCTGCATCCATCAGGTGGAGCAGCATGAGCTCCCTGGACACACGAGGGACGTGGAGACAGTGCAGAGTTTGGCTCGTGGGGACCTGAGGTGTGTGGCAGAGCGGGGAACCAAACTCCTCCCCAGGAATGCAGTGCCACTCTTTGCCTTTCCCATGCAGCCCTGTCCTCTGTGAACTACCAAGTCCAAGGTAAACTTTTAACTGCAGGGTTAAGCTTTTCTTTAAGACAGATGAGAGAGAGATGGAGAGGGATAAAGGTAATTAATGACATCAATCTGTCTTTCAAATATAGGTTGTTTTGCGAGTGATTGGACAGAAACTTCTGGAAGCAGAATTTAAGCAGGCATAAGATTAGTAAGCATTTCTGCCTGGTAGCCTAAATCTAATGTCTTTCAGTTAGTAATCCTTCTTTCAGGTCAATGAATCTTCTTGTAAGAAGGAAAAAAAATATAGGTTATCTAAGAGAGTTCAAGAGTGTCACTTATCATGTGAAAGGGATTTAGAGTTATTTCCAGGGCCTAAACTACTTCCAACATTTAAGGGAACCTATACTGCTCTCTCAGAGGAAGCCACAGAGACATCTTCTCTTGTGCTATGCTGATGCTTATATGGAGAGTTGCCCAAAAATGCTTCAGGTACAGAATTTTCCTGGTCCCTTCATATAATGGTATCTGAGCTCATCATTTAGGATGAGATCACATGCTTTTTTTTCCCTCAGAGATTGTTCTACACGGAAACCTCAGTCTGCATAGCCTGAGCACAGGATGCAAGTCATCAAAGTCTGTGTGGACCAATGGCTGCCCTTTACTTCAGTGGAACTGCCTGTGTATCATACTGATGGTGGGAGTTTTGTGCTGAAGGGGAGCACAGAAGACCAAAGGTTTCCTGCAGCTGAAGCACTTTCCCACCATGGGTAGGACATCCCTGCAAAGGACTCTGCACTGGCAGTGGTGTGCTGTGAGCTGGGCTACAGGTGTGAGGTGCCTTGTGTGAGCCTGGGGAGGATTGCAAATGGCCTTCCTGACTGTGTTCCACTTCCCAGGGGAGGATGTGAGCCAAAGTCGCCATGGACCCTCACTTCATGGAAAAGAGGCTTCTGTAGATGAACTGATGATCTTCAGGTGACTTTGACTGACTGAGACAAGAGTGTCCTTTCCACAGAGCATACATATCATTTCATCCCATAGGCATTTCCTGGGGTCATTTCTCTATTCATCCTTCAGGCTTGATCACGTTCTGTTTATTTGCAAGAGCTGAGCTAATGCTGCAGGTACTCCCACGCTGCAGCAGCCGTGAGGCAAGCCTTCATTTAAACCTCACAGGAAGATATTTGTGTTAATGTGTCAGAAGTCAAGTTTGTGAAGGGTTACAGTGTGAGCACAAGCAGTGACTGTGACTCAGCTGCTGTGCTGTAACTTGGTTGCCTGTTTGTAGACCAAGAAGAAACCTAAATTCTGTTTCCCAGTGGTTGAAGGGTGTTCAACATGGACAACTAAAATAGCCTAGATTTGTAAGTTAATTAAGATCAACATAATTAGGGTTAAAGTCACTGTGAATATGAGTATCCCCAACAACATTTGATGCAGTTTAGCAAATTTCCATTTAGTTCAGGCCTTTAGTTAATGGAGACTAAACTTCTTGTTTGACAAGCACTGAGCTGGTGAACTGCCCATGGTTTCAGGGCAGCTCCCAGTGGTTAATGCACAGCTGCTGCTCAGCAATGGAAAATGGGCAACAAGGGGAGAGAACAGGGCTGTTAACTAAAATAATGAAATCCCTGACTGTGTTTTGTCAGTGTAATCCCTCGTACTTTGGTTGAGCTGTATGGCAGTGGCTCCTTTCCCAGCTCACCCCCAAGGCACAGATGATGTCAGTCTCCCACTGGAAAATCAGCTGGTGCACTGCTGAACTGGGTGGCAGTGTGAGCACAGCAGGTTATTGCACAGTTAGTCCCCAGCAGTCAATGTGGTGCTGTGCTTTCATCACTCAAGTCTTGCCCAAAGGAAGAGAGGAATACAGGTGCTGGCTGGTGGTCAGGGCTCTCTCCATTCACCACCCACCATCCTCCCTGTTTCCAACACCTGGAGAAGCTGAGGACACCCTGCCAAGCCTGTCCATTGTTGAAGAGTAGCATCTCTCCCTTGCAGAAAAGCAACCACTGAGGAGGCTGCAGCAACAGGAACACAGCTTGAGGACCTGAGCCAGCCCATCAGCGCATCGCGGGATGTGACTTCCTCAGTGCCCCCACATCCTCTGCCACCAAAGTGAGGGCAGTATCTCCCATGCCTCTGTCAGGTGAACCTGGCTGCTTCCCATGGCCTCTGGAGAGCACCTTTTTCTTGCCTTCAGCTCAGAGGGAGGTTGGGGATAGCACAGATGCACCTCAGCCCGGGAAGCCTTACTCTAGATTTCATGGGGAAGCACATTGTTCAGCCTGGAGTTTCTGGGTTTGGTACATTGCTCAGCCTGACCCACTGCTGAGCTGGCAGCCTGTCCCTGCATGAGCAGCTGAGAGATTTTCTGTGCTAGGTGAATGCCCTCCCAGCTCTGAAAGGGTTGTTCATCCCTCTGCTTGGTAAGGCTTTTGCACTTGTGTTTTCTTCCAAATCAGAGTTTGGTGGAGCAAACCATTTGGTTGCTGCTACTGAAATTCAGGCAAGCTGGAAAGCCCACACCACATATACAGGTAAGGTGGTAAAATGAGCCCTTTCTATGGTCTATGTAAAGAGGAGTCCCAGGAATTGGTTTCCACTCTCTCTCTCAAATCATGAGGGCATGTGAAGGACTGCTGACTAACAGAGGGGAAATGAGAAGGGAAAGGAGTCTCCTGGAGGCCTGGAGCATGTTTTCATTCTGTGGAGAGTAACCTGTGCTGTGACTCTGTGGGAAATAAGGAGTGAATTTTTCACCTTGACTTCCAGATTGTACTGGTGAAACCTTCCTGGATGAGGCAAAGCTGAACAAATGTGATTAGTTTGAATCCAACCTACCTTGTAATTGTACTTTGATGCAAACATGAAACAAGTTGGGCAGCGCTGGCATCATCTTCAGCCTGCTAATTTTTTCAGTATTTATTTTACATTGTTTCAGATGCATTTAAGGGAATATAATTTATTCACTACCCATCTGGCATCTTTAACTGAACTTAATATTCGTCTGCGGTTTGAGTAAAATGAATATTTCACACTTTAAATTATGCATGCACGTTGGGAATGATGCCAGCAGTGCTGGCATCTCAGGCTCAAAGACCTGTGCAGTTACCTGAGTTTCACACGTATTTTGGTGTCTCCTAGAAGATGATGGGGAATTTTACTGGCCTGCCAGAGAGCAATGCCTGGCTGCAGCAGACCTTGTCCCGTAGGATGCGGATGGGGAGGCTGGCAGAGCTGACCTCTGCGGGGAACTTAAGAGCCTCCTCCTTGAATACCAACCATGAGCCCTTTGCTTTCCCCTTCAGCAGCAGTGGGCTTTGCTGCTCCTCTCCCACCTCCATTTTCCCCTGGTTAGCAATTTCCTGACTGTGCTTTCTGGGTTTCATCCTCCCCTCTCCCTTTCTTCCCTTCTCCCCCAGTGAGCATGGTGCTGCTCCCTGGCAGTTGCCATAGAGATAAGAGCCTTATCTCTGCCTCTGCTTTTCTCTTCTGCCCCTCTGGCTCAGCCAGCTGCATCATCCCAAATGTGCCAGCCTGCCCTGCTCGCTGCCACGTTAGCAGGCTGTCCTGCAGAACGATGAGCTGAGTACTCCTGTCCCGGGACGGATGGCTGAGCCTTTATATTGTACTTCAGACTCCCAGGAAGTTGCACTGATTGGTGCAGAGTAGTGAAGGTCACTGAATCTCATCCTATGGCATGACTGGACCCAGAGTTTCCACTGGCTCTTCCCAGCTCTGTGCCTTTAAAGCTCAATCCACCTTGTACCTTCAAGCTGTCAGGGACCCTGCTCGTCTTGGTGAACATCAGCGTGCCAAGGACCTCTGCTGGGTGGGGTGTGCAGGACAGAAGCAAAGAAGGCACAAGGGACATCACCAGGGTCAGTCCTTTCATTTCCCTCCCTCAGTGCCCTGGCTGTGACTTCAGGTTGCTGTAACCTGCAGCTGACTCACAGCAGCACTGAGAGATTCAGTGCTGATGACTGGCTGAGAGATGAGAGGTAACTGGTTTTTCTCCCAATCTAATCTCCCACCCCAGGGAGAAGAGACCATGTGGAAACAAAGCAAAGTGCTGAGAGTTAATGTCCTCTGCTGACCTCACGAATATGATTATCTGAAAGGATAACGTTTTTTCTTGGCAGCTTTATGCATGCTGTTCTGGGTTCAAAATGATCAACATGCCTTCAAGAAGCTTATCCTAAATCCTTCTGACAAATTATTAATAGAAGTAATTTCAGCAGTCAAACTATACAGAAAACTTAGACTTTTTCCTGTTCAAAAGCTTGGCTGCTGAGAATGCAGTATGCAAGATATTAATTTTGCCTTATACTTCCCCAAGAAGATTTTCTGACAGAAGAGAAACTTTGTTCTTTTGAAGTGCAGGAGAAATAGCAACATGGCCACTCCAAACTGAGTCTAGACTTGATCAAGTGCAGATAGAGTTATGGAAGAGCCTGTATTTTCCTCCTGTGTTCACAGACATTTAGAGGAAATATGTCTTTATATGGCAAAAATGAACAGAACATCAGACAACCTTGAGAAGTTCAGAAAAGAGAGAGCATTTGAGCAGTTTCTGGAGCACTGCAGGATAAAACCTGTCCTGCTTCCACCTACATTGGAATAAAGCAGGGAGATTATGAACTGAGTGATACTCCTAATGCACAGTACCAGTTAATTGTTGGATGTTACAGAAAATATTCTCTTTGTCACCTTCAGTAGGGCACAAGGGATTTCACCAGAGGTGGAATCACAGAGAGATGACTCTTCCCTGCAGAGACTTGGATGGAAGAGACTTTGACAGAGTAAATTAGATGCAGGACAAAGACCTTTTGATCGCTGCTGGTTTCAATGGGCTTTTTTTGAATGGGAAAACTCTGAGCTGAGGGAAAACTCTTCTGATGACTCAGAGTTGTGTATTGCAGTAAAGGAATTGTAAGGTTTTTATTTTCAGTACTTCTGAGATTTCCTGTTCCCTACTGACACAGCTACTAAAATGTTAAAAGACCTGAAGGGATGGAAAACAGCCCACTTGTGATGTTTGCTTTCCTTCTGAGCAGCCACAGCAGGGCAATTTTACCAATCAGTCAGAACCCTAAGAAAATTTTGCTGCAACTTTTAAAAATCTGACTGTTCTTCTAAAGAACAAGCATTGTCTGCAGAGAACACACTGACTTGGCCCTCTGAAGCCTAAAGCTGGGTTTGAGATATCATCTTGTTTTGGGAAAGAGACTAATCCTTGTCCACTTCTTTAAAAAGTCTGAATGATACTTTTCTAGTGAAGCTGGGATGTTCCTGTTGCAAGTTCTTCCTGGCAATGACAGTACTGTATGTTTGAGGTCCTTCCACCACAGCATCTTGATGTTTTCTGGAGAACTCTTGCTTTAGCTGAAGATACTATAAAAATTGAAATGTGGGATGCTGAAAGTACAGTACTAGTTCATACAAAAATGGCTTCTGTCATCAAGTTACTCTCCAGGACATTGGATTGTGAGTCAAGACTATTCAGCTGTGTGCCAGCTGTCACTGCCTCAGGATTTCAGGCTCTTATTGCTTTTGAAGATTGCTGCTTGTCCTGTGGCTGATGGATGAGTGTTTGGGGCCTCAAAGTTGTCCCAGCAGCACTTCTGAGCTACAGAATTTTAATATGAAATAGTGAAAAAAAAAGTCACTACTTTCTCCCCCTGCTGACTAGAGAAAATAGATCCTACAGATAACAGCTTTGAGATAAGCCAGATGTGGATATGTTTTCCCCAGACCCAAAGCTTCAAACCCAGTGTTCATGGTCCCAGCAGCTGTCCATGTGCCTGTCCCCTCCGGTGTGGCTGACCTGTTGTCCCATGGAAGCAGCCACTGACTCCCAAGCCTGGCTGGTGCCCAGGTGGCTGCAGCAACACCATGGTGGGAGTGACAGGTTTAATGTTGCTACAGCACTGCTGAGCAATGTGGCTGGAGCTGGAATAAAATTGAAATGGCTGAAGCCAGTGGCTGTGCTGGCTGGGTGAAAGATGTTCCAGATGTCCTGATCACCGTGTAATTTCCAGAAATACATCTATATTTCTTCTCCAATGGTGTTCTGAAAAACAGCTGCAGGGCAGCAGCAAGAGACACAGGTGGCCAGCAGCTCCAGCACACCCTGGTCCTAAGGGGAAATCTAGTCTAAGCACATGAAAGTCTGTCTGTGTGCATCTGTGTCAGGAGCAGACACTGAATTTTTCACTTTTTTCTCATGCCAGAGAGGCTGCCTGCTCACCTGGCTTGCCATGAGCATTAGGAAGTCTCTGGGGCAGCCTGAGCTCCAGCTTGTTGAGGCCTTGTTTTGGGAAACTCATCATGACCTCACCTTGGCAGGTTGTCATGCCTGTGGTGTCACTGCCCCCATCATGTGGTGCTTGTGGCCAGGGCCCAGCAGAGCTCTGTGGTGCTGTTATCCTGGCTGGATTAGCAGGCACAGCATCTGTTTCTTCCAGACACAGATCAGAAAGCAAATGGGATGAATACATCCCATATTAACACATCATCAGTCACCAAACATACAAGGGAAGAAGGTGGTGACTTCAGTGGAAATCATCTGACTGAAGCCAAAGGTGATTATAAATTTCCATTTCTTCTTCTTGCGAAGGTGTTGTTTGCAAAAAAAAACCCCAAAACCAAAAGGTTGCATTTTGAGCATAAACAGCCTTACTTTAGGGTTGGAGAATCCAGGAAGGTTTTGTGTGTGTTTGGTTGTTTGTTTCTTCTTGCACTGATTTCCTGGCTATTCCTGCTTGAAAGCTTTACTGGACAATGACTGAATCATTTTGGCTTGCCTGCCATAAGGCAGATCATCACAAGCAAAATATTTCATGTATCACATTTTGCAGACAAACCAGAAAAGAATTTGGATGCTTCCCTTCCCCTGAACTTGTTCCCAGATCTCATGGGCCATCTTATTCCAGCAATGTGGCAAAAGCCTGCATTGCAGTGACTCCAAAGAAGCCTCAATGAGCCATCTTTATTAAAGACTGGGCCATACTCTGAGGAGAAACCTGAGCTGTGCTGCCTTTGGGCACAAGAGTTATGATGGTTCTGTTTCATGAAGGGTCCCATAAAAGGGTTTATGTGACCAGGTACACGAAGCTCAACACTGATGTTAAATGGACCCTTTGTACATGATGTTTTATGGCCCAAAACCCAGTGTATTCAAGTGCTGATGGTAACAATAACTTGTCTCCTGCAACAAAAATATTGGACAAGATGCTGGAACAAAATGTCTTGGAGCTGATTATTTAAAGTTTTCCTTATTTTGAGACCACTGAGTCAGAAATGAGCTCTTCCTGAGCACACTGTGCACTCAGCAGCTGTATACCCATCACATAAGGAAAGATTCTGGTGCTGTTTCAGGAACTCTGCTCAGTGCTTGTTTCCCAGGAGAGGTCTGAGTCAAGGTGTTGGTGACCTTGAGGTGTGACCTAACCCCAAAAGCTGAGATCTTTGGATTATCAGTTTCTAATGGAATGCTGCAATGAGGTACCTGGAAACAAACCAGGTTTGTTTTAATTGTAACGATCCATAAAATCTTGATGTCTGTCACTAGGCTGTGCCATGCTGTCACTTGGGTCACCACAATGTCTAAGCCTGCTCTCTGAGGCAAACTTCCTCACTAGAGACAGAGAGAAGTCTTGTCCTGAGGTCTGGACCTCTCTGGAGGCCTGAGAGTATTTGTCCTCAGCCAGGTGGGTGGCTGGGCAGAGGTGTGGCCTGGGAGGCCCCCTCTGCCATCAAATATCATCACCTCACTCGTGCTAAATGAAGAGTGCCCTTGTGGCCAGGGTGGAACTGGGCTACAAGCCATGAGTTTGTGCCCAGAGCAGGCCAGGCCTAAGGCTTGGTGAGCTCAAACCCGCTCCTGGGGCTGGCCCTCATTCTGCAGTGTATGTGAAGCATCACCCACAGCTGCAAAGGGCACATTGCACCTGCCTCCCCACTCAGGGCTGGCTAGTCTCAGTTTTGAGGCCACTGGGATTTGAGTATGAGGCTGGTTCTTCAGAGGCAGCATCTGTTCTTAGCTCTATCTCAACATTTTGTGCAAATTCTCTAGCAAAAGTAAAGTTTTGTGAGGAAAGTCTGACCACAAATCAGCAGAGGTGGTAAAAGGGAGTGGGTAGGAAAGAAACTTGCTCACTTCCAGTCTGTTTTAATTATATGTTGTCAAGTAAAGGAGTTTTAACTGTGTTAATCAAGTATCCTCAGAAGAATAGATCTGTATGTTTTATCTTCAATAACACTGGGGTTTTTTCACTTTTGTATAGGCAATTAAGCTGTTCCTTCTTGAGGCGGATCTGGGGCAGTGTGTGCCTGTGTCCCAAATTCCTGGTAAGGGGAGAGGAGTTACGTAACGGGCATGAGGAGATCAAAACTCCTGCTATGCTGGGCTCACTCAATAAAAATGATATCAGGGGAAAAGACATGCCAAATTAGGCTTAAATAAACAGCACAGAGGCAATGGACCTGAATGATATATGGAAGGGTTGCAGGGAAGACACAGTAATTTTAGTTGTGATTTAACAGTTTAAAGGAGCAATGGCAGATTAGGGGTAAATCCAGTGTTCATCTCTATGTTACAAATAGATGATTATTTTCATTAGAAAGTTTTTTTCTTTTAATTCTGTTTTTTCTCTATCCAGTCTTAACTGCCTGGTGTGAAATCTGGCAGTGTATGTTGGATCAGAGCACGTTCCCACTGAAACCCAGTGTAAAGACTTGCAAAGGCTTGTCAGTTTTCCACGGTCTAGTGAGCTTCACAAATATTTATCAAGCAGATAAGCTTTTACAGCAACTCATTCTAAACCATCGAAGTTATTTCTTGGAAAAGTTAAAATTTGTTAAGAAAAGAAACCCTCTTAAAGTTTCCTAACAGATAGCACTCCAATGACAACTAGCCTCCTAAATGCCCAGCATAAAAGGGAAGAATAGCATGGCATTTGATTTCCTGAGTGCTAAGAAACTAGCTAAGAACAAATATTGTCCCTGTTTGATTTGAAATGGAGCCATGCACAGGCTGGCACTCCTGTGTAGTCCTTGCAGTGTTTTCCCACCATGCTTGGAGCCTTTGTACAGGCAGTGTGTGTGTACACCTCCACAGATATTTGGAACTACCCAAAGAGGCTCACACTGCTCACCTTCCCCCATTCCTGATGTAAGTATAGATGGGCTGTAGCTCCTTTCTAAAACCTGCTTGGTTTTGCCAGGTTTTTAAAGAGTTATTCTGTTGCATCCGAAAAACAAGAGGAAGACTATAGCCTATCTTATATAATTCATGTGCACCCTACTTTCTGGCTTTCTCAGAACTTGGTGTAACAGAATTTTCATTGCTCAAATCCCCCTCTCGTCCTCAAGCCTAATAAAAGCCAGCTGTAAATCAGCCATGCAATGCTTTCACAGTGCTGGGGCACACACAAGAAGGGGTCTGATGGGCAAATGTAGCTGGTAAAAGGCCAGACTAACTTGAAAGAACTCCAAGTTAAATAGAGACCCTTTAACAAATTTCCATTGGGCTCTGACAAGGTTAGAGGATGTGTGAAGGGCAAAATAATCTCTCAACACTCAATAGAAGTAGAAGAAGATCTATAAACTCTGGAGGATCATTGGCATTTCTTGCTCTTTGCTTCCCATTTCTGGTTTGAAAATTGTCAAGGCTCCAGTCTTTTCAGAGCCTCGTCACTGCAAAAAGACACTCTTCCCTGGCAATCTTAGCTGGCTTTGGAACACAGGGATCCACTGGAAATGCCCCTGGTGTCCCTCAGTGGTGATGTGCTATTGTACACTGATTGCGGTGTCTTAGTGTTTCCTGGGAAAATGAGAAAATGTTTGTTAAATGTCAGTGTTTTCAGAAGTGTGGAAAGAGATATCAAAGGATGAGAGGAGATAGGAAAGAGAATGTTGCTT
Organism: Lanius collurio; assembly: GCA_020086605.1. Taxonomy (NCBI): domain Eukaryota; kingdom Metazoa; phylum Chordata; class Aves; order Passeriformes; family Laniidae; genus Lanius; species Lanius collurio. The sequence goes on from JACBWW010000047.1 coordinate 1,233,827, forward strand.
GCTTTTTCCTTTAGGATTGGGATAGCTGAGTCTCACAGAGGTGTTCCGAGTCCTACCACTGCTTGGAAATGAAAACCAAGGCTGGCAACAAACGCTTGGCTGTAGCAACAGTGCAGCTGGGAATGCTCATTACAAACAGTGTGTGGCATTGTGGTGGTGTGGAAAAACTGTTCAGTACCTTTACTGCCTTCCAAGAACTCCTATCTTCCTTCCCTCCTCTTGGCATGCTCTTGGCACGTTTCTAGGAGGCCTTGTACATCCCGCTTTGTGTTTGTTCTCCTGCTCCTGGCCCTTGGTTCTTCCATCAGCTGTTTTCAAACAACATTTTTGCCACTCTAATACACACTAGACATCTAATTTTAAAGAAGAAATCATCCCAGGTGCTTTTCTGACTTGCACTGTAATACATTTTTCTTAAACAGCATCTTGATTTTTAATCTTCCAAAAGTGATGTAGCACTTTGGAAAATCAGCCTCATTTGGGTCTCCTTTACCTGCTGTTTCACATTTCTGTGATGAGAATTATAAGTAAAATCACATTTTAATGTCTTTAATCATGATCTGAAGGTTAATAACAAGGGGTCACCCTCTGCATTTCCCTCAGATCTTAGCAGGAATACTTGGTTCCTGTGCATGTCACAACTTCTGTGTCATACCAGCTACTGCCTGGTTGTTACTGAAACTGTAATAGAAAATCACTTGGTTGGAGGTAAAGCTAAGCTGTGGTATGGTAATGTGTCACTCTGGAGTTTTGAAGGGAGCTCTTGATAGAAAGCCCTGTTCAGTGGTGTAAATGCTTTCAAAATTTGCCTTAAGACACTTTGTTGTTTTCTTTTTATCAGCTTGAGAGGAGACAACTTATGAAGAATTCTCACAGGAACTCAGATTCTCAGCCAATAAATATTTGCATGCTCCCAAGTAAAAAGCAAGTTGCCTTTGGCTGAGGGGTTGCATGTGACAGGGACAGAGTTGTGTGGAGTTCTGGGCTGCTGGGGAGGACCTCTTGGCTCCACAAGGCTTTTAGTTCAGCTGGGCAAGTGAGCCCTGATGGCCAGCGAGGTGCTGGCATGGCAGAGCCATCTGTACACCCATTGGGCCAAGCTTATGAGGACTTTCATTACATGAAAATTGAGTCTGTCACCAACTGAACACATTGAGCTCTTGGCAGTGAATATAGGTATAAACACCCTGTACAATGGGCCATCTACATCTTTCCTGAAGATTTCTTACCGGAAGAGCCTATTCACTTTGCTGTCCTTAAGGAAATTTGATCCTGTGCATCTTTAATCTGCTCATCTGGAACTGTGGTGTCCAAGGAGATCAGCTGTCTTTAGATAGATCTGTATATGCCACTTCTGTAAGTATTTTCTATGCATACTTTAAGATCACATAGCAGGGAGAGCAGCATTTTCTCCTTAAACCCACTGCACAACAACAGATTGAGAAACCAACACACTTAAAGTCCAGTGCTCCACCTCTGTCTCTCTAATATAGGCAGTGCATGATTTTCTGTGAAACAGAGCAAAGCTTAATTACTAAACCTGCATCTGTACTTCAGCTCTACCTAACTCGTGGTAGATTGCCACAGGCTCCTCCTGGGCCTGGCCTGCCACTTCCTTTTAAATTTGGCTGCCAACATGGTTGAAGGGCAGGGAAGAGGGTTGGTTGTAGCTGAAATAAGCCAGACAGTAATTAGACAAGCAGTGTTGCTGACCAGTGTTACTCATCATACATGCCATTACTTATTGGCTATGCCTGCAGGATGTGATGGAAGTTCTGGTCTAGCTCTGAGTAGAACAGCTTGAGCATTAGAAGCTGTGACTGGGTGATCACACCAAGTGATTGCCTTTGTTTGGACACCTCAGGTAGTTCATTGGGACCATTTCTCCATAGCTCCACTTCTGACCCTTTCTCCACAGCATCATCCTGTCTCTAACCACGTTTCTTTCTGCTTGGAATAGCAGAATGGTGTTTGGTTCTGCTTATGCCTCATAAAACACAGAGATCCTAGACCCAAGTGTTCTACTGTGATAGCCATAAATGTTCTCACTGGAAGCCACATTAAACCAAAGGTTTTCCACGTGTTTGAGGTGTGACTGTCTGGCTCTGCTTCTAGGTTCAATATGAGCACAAGTCCTAACCTGCTGCTATGTTGATTGAAAACAACCACCAGAGACTCTTGGGTGGATGCCAAGAGAGGTCATTGCTTGCTCTCTTGAAATGCAAAGGCAAAGTGGGAAGGTATTGAAGGCATGTGGTTGCCAATGCAATATTGATAACGTGGAGTTACACTCAATAAAAATGTACTCATGTATTGCTTTCTTGATGGTTGCACCACACACACGCAGCATCCACTGGATACCAGTAATTCCTGAACAGGTAACTTTACCTGTGCCCAAGGTAACCACACTTGCTGTAACTTCTAACTCCCAAGTGTGGCAAATGCAATTTGAACCTTGCTAGGTCATGGGCTATTTGTGTCTTCAATCTTACCAGACACAAGTGTGATGCTAAGATCCAAAGAGTGATGACTTCATCCTTTAGATACCAAAGTGAAATATTCCGATTTTTTGAGGGGAAAAAAAAAAAAGACACCATTTTATAACTGTGTGGGATGTTGTTGGTACTTTTTCTGTCTCCTACCTGAACTCAAGTACCTAAGGGTTACTTTTTTCTTGTTGACTCATTTTTCTCAGCTGAATTTACATCATCTATGCTGAGCCCTTACAGCTTGATCCAAAATCTGCACAAAGGGATATTTTTAGAAAACTTCTTTTTAACTTTAATGCCTATGTCTTTTCAGGAAGAATTTGCAGTGATTTAGTAGCTACTATATAACATGCTATAACCAGCTATAACATGCTATAACTAGCATGACCTACCTAGCTTTGTAGAGAGGTGTAATAAAAAGTAAAGACAAAATTGCATGGTCTTGGGAAAAGGAAAACACAATACACAAGAAGGCTGAGAAAACTTTGTTTCTTCCCCATAATATCAGCTGGTTTAATAAGAAACATAATTTTCCTAAAACCTCAGCCTTGGATATAATCATTGCAACCTTACAGAACAAGACACTCATTACAGTAGGATGTCTTGAAACACCCTCTTCTTTATCTGTAGTATCCCTGGGAAGAAAGAAACCTGACCTTCATTTAAAAATGAGTTATTGATTAAGTGTCTGAGCAACAGTTTAGAAAAAAGAAAGAAAAAGGCACAGCAGATATTTTGATGACTAGTCAAACAGCAGAGAGCTGAGTTGCTCTCAGGCATGCATCATTCTAATGTCACTCCGTTGTCCCCCCCAAAGGATCCGTGTGGTTTGTGGATGTACACAAATATTGGGGAGTGGCAGACTCTCTTACAAATACAGCCCCTCTCACCTCTTTGTTCTCAGTACCTGTCAGCCAGAATCAGCAGGGTATAATGAGCCCTTTCAATATTTTCATTTTTCTCTTCCATTTTATGGTCGTCTATTTATGCCTTCTTTTGGTAATGTGATGCTAATTCTATTATAAATCAAAATGTTGACAGGCGTATGCTTCCTCTGTAGGTTTAGAGCTTGTGGGTGAATAACATGTCTGTGTGCCACATTTAGCTTTGTGCTTTGCTGGAACAGTCTGTTCCAACACATCAGTTTTTTTCTCCTAGACCTCACCTTTCTGGCCATATGAAATGCAAGCTGCTTGCTATTTCATATCTTGCTCCTTTATAATGAGCTAATTTTTTTCCTACACTGTCTTCCTCCTACTGTCCCACCTTTTCTACATGTCTGTGATCCTTCAAGCAGGAAAGAGATCTCTTCAAGCTAAGTGCTGTGCTCAGTTGCTGATGTGTATTTAGGGTAACTGTGGTGCTCAAGTGGCCCAGGGTCCCTGGAGAAGACCATGGAGACCAAGGAGATGGTCATGGTTCTCAGGGAACTGAGAGGCATTGAATTTGCATCCTGTGTTTTGATGCCAAGTTCTGGAAGGAGAGCCTAGGCATTTCTTAATGTCTCTGTTTTCTTGTAAGCAGGAGCTGCAGTTGCCATGGATATGTTTTGAGACCTTAAATGGAAGGGGAAGAGGTTGAGAGGGCGCATGCCATGGTGCAGCCTGTACACTTAGACCACAGCCTCTTCAGGAGCTGCAGCCAGGTAGGCCCAAAAGTCAGCAGTGTGAAGTCCAAACTTGTCCACGGAATGGACAGAAGGAACCTGGACAGACAGCAAAGAAGGACTGGTTGAATGTGATTTGTGAGTGCCAACCAGCAGTGAATGCTGCTCAAGAATCAGGAGTCACTGGACCTGCTGCTCAGCAGCAACATGCAAAGCTACTCCCATATCAGTCCTGTGTTGGGAGCAGACCCCAGTCCTTGAACTACACCCACCATGTGCTGCTACTGGAGCAGAGAGCAGAGTCATGTAAAAAGAAACAGCACATCTGATTTTCCTCTCCCTATTTATAGTTCTCTTCAAGGGAACACAACATTTTTCCTCGAAAGGAACCATCTTAAAACTATTGGGTGGAATAAGAAAAGTGCATGGGCGCTTTCCAAGCTATCTCCAGATTCAAGTGTTGATGTGGGAATAGATTTGGACTAAAAATACCCATTGATTTAATTTTTGGCAGGCAAAAGGCAACTACCTGAGGGGCAACATAGGTAGCTGGGGCTCTTGAAGAAGTGCCTGCAGATTTGATCTGGGATTTGTGCAGCTGGCTGGACCATCAGAGGTGTACCTACTACTTCATTTTTCCCAGTAACACCAGACCTTTTGGTGCTAAGTGTTCTTCTGTAATGATATTTGAAGTTGATGTAGAATGAAAAATGCCAATGATGACTCCTTGCTTTGGAGGATGTTGGCTGTTAGCCCAGCCCAGGCCACTGGTTTCAGATGAGCCTGGGAGGTTTCTGTTTTAATTCAGAATTTGTGCTTCCTTTGGCACAAATCATTACAAAAGACATTTTTCTGTTGGAGAAACACACATTCCCTGGCATACTCTCCTAAAACCCTGCCTGTGCTGATCTTTCTTCTTTTCTTCTATTACCATGCATTTTAGGCAGGCACTTGAAACATCTGGGCTGTCACTCATCAACCTACTCTGGAATCTTTTAGGATTGTGGTACTTCAGCAAGACCAGATCATTTAGGGGTACACAGACACCACGTGTCCCTGTGTGCCCCTCTCCCCCATCTCCCCAGGGTCCTTTGTGATATGCTCGAGCCATCGCTGCAGCTTCACCTGGTGCCCCAACCCCATCACCTGTCTGTGCCCTGCTTGGCTGTGCAATGGTGACTTTGGGGCTGCATTCATCCCACAGCTGTAACTGCAGCCACAGCTGGGTCAGCATCTCCAGCATCACCGCCACGTCCCAAAGGCAAGGACTCTGGGATCCAGGAAAGTTGAGGGTCCTGACAGCTTGGTACTGATGACCCAACAGAGACTCCCAGGACCAAGTCATTTGGGGATTTTAAGGACCCCACTATCTAGGGCACCCACCCCACCTCTGGGGACTCAAAGTGTATCTGCTTATAGAAAAACAATATTGCAAAGAAAAAAGTGATCCTAATAAATATTTATCTGAGTGCCACATACAGTATATATGTAAATTGACTCCCTGCATTCAGTAACAGGTTTTGCCAGCAAATGGACAGTCTTCTGTGTGAAATAGTTCAGTTCTAACAATTAAGGATCTGTCAGATTTCCAGCAGATGAATAGTTATTTAATTATATGAGGATATATGTCCTTCACTGTGGATGCAAAAAGGGCTAAAGCAGAGAAATTCCTCAGCTTTCTCTCACAAGTATGTGGGAAACTCTTCTTTCACATGCAGCCTAAGGAAAACAGATAGGATGTTAAGTAAACTACTTTTCTGTCCTTGCACCTGTTGTTTTTCATGGTACTGTTTTGGGAACACTAAGACATGTTTTGGATATGGGTGTCTTACCATCCGACCTGTCACCTTCGAGAGCTGGTGGGTCGAGAGGCCAATCATGAATTTTCTCTAGCAAACTTTGTTATAAAAGGTAAATTTTTCATTAAACTTGGCTTTAGCCGTTTGTTCCTGACCTAAGTCTGCAGTCCCTTTTTTGCCGCTGAGGTCCACAGAGACACTGCACTATTTAATATAGAATAAAACTCTTTTAATGAATGTGTGAGCTAAGATTAAGGCTGCTAATTTAATCACTGAAAGCAGAGTCTCTCTGTGTAGAAAATAATGCTTTTGCATTGACACATTAATTGTTGCTAATTTTTCCATGCAGTTATTTTACGTGCAGAGATCCAAAAAACTCCATTTTCCTGGAGGCAGGAATAAAACTGCAAAAGCTTTAGAGGAATCTGGACAGGGAGCTGTGCTTCTGACTTTCTGACAGAAGAAGAAAAGTAATTTTGGAGGGGAGCAGAGTCTGTGACTTTTTATTGGAAAAATCAGTCAGGTGGAAAACTCTTGATCAGCCATCCCAGTTGCCTCAACGAGTTCTGAACATCTTATTTCTCAATACCCAACCAGTTTCAGGTGTTTGGGGAAGAACTGTGGCTTCTTACTAGCCAGTCCTGCACTCCCAGCACACTGATTCTCCAAAACAGATTGTATGATTTTGTATGAGTGCTGCATCTGCTGCATGTTAAGTTAATATTGTGTGCACTGGTGTCAGGAGACAGAAAGAATAAATAGCCTCTAAGCAGAGAGAAGGCTATATTTAGGTCTAGGCTGAGTATGCCCTCTGCCTGCCAAATGCAAAAAATCCAACCCCAAATGCCTCTTCATTTCCTGCTAGAGACTTATATACAGTTTTGTCCTCCCTGTGTTTTAAGACTTTCAGCCTTGTGTCAGGCAGCTGCTCTGTGACAGCTCCAAGAGCACATGGTGTGATTTCCACGCTGTCAGGACCATGGGGCACTAACAAGGGCCCTCCCTGCCCCTGCCAGCCTCCCCTGGAGCCTCTCCTCAGCCCAGCCATGGGCCAGAACCTCACTTGAGCCCCTGCACTGGTGCTGCCATAGGAAGCTGATCTCCATCTCAGCACAGCCATGGCTCTGCCAAGCCCAGTTCCATCCCCAAGGCCCTGCCCAGCCATTCCGGGACTGTGTCTGATCCTGGTTTCCTGCACCAAGTCTGAACTTGACCCTGGGGGTACATCCTGGCCTGGCCTTGTCCTATCCCCATGCCCAGGGAGTTGCTGGAGCTGCTCTCAGGCTTCCCTGGTCCTTGGCTGGGGTGGTAGGATAGGTCTTCCTGGGAACACCCATGCCACATGTGGTGTCCAGCCTTCCAAATGCCACCACAGAAAGACCCCTTTCACCATTTCAGCTAAGAATGATTAATCCAGAGAGGGCTTGGGCTAAAGTGTAGATGAAGGACAGGACTTCTATGGTTCCTGCTTTATGATTTTTCACCAGGAGCACAGGACTCCCCTTTAAAGAGGCAGTGTGTCTCTGGGAAGCAGCCTCTGTCATGGTGGATTATAAAGGTTCCTGAGTTAGATTTAAATGAAAGGCACTGGATATCACAGAGGAATCCAGCTGTGGGACTCAGCATGGGCTAAATTTATCCTGTTCTCTGCACTCTGCTATACTCTGGTTTAGAGGTTTGACAAATGGTCTACAGGTCTGAATATTTCAGAAACAGCCTGGCATTAATCCCAGGTTCAAATAGGAAGTAAAGACTGCCAAAAGACATTGGGAAAAAAAAAAGAGCTGCTTGTCACCAGCACTTAGAGGACTTTAGCCTTTCAAGAGGAGATTTTGAGCTCATGATGAGAGCAGACTTTCATAAACTGCATTCTAGTTTCACAATTGTATAGCCAGGCTGGATCTTTTGTTCCTAGAACTTGTGATGTTGCTAAAAAAAAATCAGTTATTGAAAGCCTCTTTTTTTCTTCCCTTTTGCCAAGACTGATTCTCCTCAGTAATGCTGAGCCTGTGTACACTGCTCTATCAGGAGGGAAACTGCAAGTTATCACAGAGAACCACAGCATGCACATTTCAGGGGAAGGTAGTTGAAGAGATAGGACAGTTGAAGAGATAGGACTCCTTCCCTGTGCAGACTATGTGTAGCTATCAGTGGAAAACGACCTAATCCATACACCCAAACTGTTTGGAAACACATTGTAGCATCAAAGTCAGGTTGCTCAGGTCCCATTTAATGCCCAGCACAAAGCAATGCTTCATGACCTGTGTTTCAGAAAAGGATGGTTTATTTTAGATGTTTCAGTACATGACTGTGCCTCTCTGGGTCACCTGTGTTTTGAATGCAGCAGGTTCTGTTGTGTAGGTACACATATATATGGTGTATATGTTACTGAGAGAAGCTAGGGGTGACTAACTGCTTCCACTTCTCATTTCTATGAACTAGACAGACAGCTGTGTTATTGCTTAACCTCAATCTAACCATCCAGTAAACACTGGATAGTGGTATTAGAAGCTTTTTACACAACTCACTCGAGAAATAGCAAGGAGTTTTTCTACAACCAAATGCTTATTTCCAGTATCCAGCAGAATGCAAGTCTTCTGGATGAACTGCAGATTCAAAACTGATGATGAATGAAAAGGGAATGATACAATTTCTTTAGCTGGCCAGGTAAGACACCGTCTTTGATCTTGGACTGTAGTAAAAATGCTGCTTTGATTTAATTGTCACTTACATGGGTATAAATCAGGATTTGCTCATGTAAATCTAACATCTCTACTTCACCTTCTGGTAAGTCTCATGGGCTCAATGGTGATGTGATCTAATTTAAAATGTCTTTGAGTATTTATTCAGAATGAGTTTTACAAGAGTACTGTGGAGCACTTTTCTATTTGAAAGGAGAAAGTAGATTAAAAAAAATGGTGTTTTACAAGGAAAAGTCAAGGCAAGAACACTCAGCATGAAGGCCTGGTTAGACACATGCCAGTATTTAATCCTTACTGTTCCTAATCCTTTAGGCCAGGCTTGCAACACTGGGAGCTTTTTGGTTCTTGCTCCTGGACATACTGACTGCTAAGAGGACAGAGCAGCCCCAGTCTCCTCGTTTTGTGTTGGCTTAATAGGATCACTGTAAAGGACAAGACACAGCAGATGTTAAATGTATGTGCTTGTGGGCTACATATGCCATGCAGCTGGAAGGCTGCTGCCTTATAGGAGTAATAAGTAATATGGCCAAGAAACAACCATTATAATCAGGCATATGGGCAGCCAAGTGAGTAATACTGCCAGGAGGAATGCCTACAGTACAGCAGTTGCAAAATACTGATTAAAAAGTCCTAAAGTGGCTGCTTTCCTCTGACAAGTCATTCCTGCTGAAGCAGGCATCTTTCCAGGCTAATAGTTTCTAAGTGCACTTTCAGGCTTATACGTTTTGGATGTCTTTAGCTGAAGAGGGTTTGTTCTTCCTGTCTGTGTGTGCAAACCTCCCATAACCCATCATTTCTGCTTTTCATCGCCCTCCTGGGAATCTTGAGTTCCTCAACAGAACTGACTGGAAACCTCCTCTCATGCATCATTTCCTGGACAATTCAGTCAAAACCTACAAATAAGATAAGCTTTCTCTTGGTAAAGAGAACACAAGATGTATCAGCTGCTTTTCTTCTTTTTGACTTCTTTTTTTTTTTTTCTTTTTTGCTTCTTCTTGTCCTTATTGTATGTGAAAGGTGAGAATGAAATCTGCTTCTATCAAATACTGGCTGCTGTTAAAATAGACATGTCTCCAGTAAGATGTTTTGGGGGATGGGGTATTGCTGGCAACCTGATCAAACATATCACTTTAAAATTTTTGCTGTCCTAATTTTTTTTTTTTCCAGTTACATGAATACATTGTTGCTCAGAAGTTTTGTTACTTATTTTAAATGAACTCTTGGTACAGTAGTACCAGCAACCTAGAAATGAAGCAAGTTGTTATGCAAGGGTCAACAATGACTATTATATATTCTATATATTTAATTTAGCCAGTGTTAGAGCTTTATCCCAATAACATTTGATCATTGTGAGAAAAGCCATGTTAATAATATTTAAGATAAAACTAAAAACAGAACTTAGTAACATTCCTGTTCTGCAAAACCATGTCTGCTTCAAAACAGCCTTAGGATCTTGACAGCATTTCATTCAGCACAGACGTATTGGTGTGGGCTCCTGAGAGTTATTCTGCTGCACTCAAGGATATTACTGGTGCTAGTTCTGCCTGCAGTCTGCTCAGCCCCTCACTACCAGAAGTGTTTGTCAGACTCATTTTGTGATGTGTGTGGCCTTTTGAGGTGTCCACTTAAGACAAGCGTTAAATCTACAAGACATTCTTAGCTGTTGGCATCTACGAGACATTTTCCTAATCGAAAGAAGCAAGTTCAGAGTATGATTGTTATTACTGCTCCTGTTCTTTTTTAAACTTCCTTATGGTAATTGTGCCAAATGCCACTATTTGAAGAACATGAAGGATCTGATCAAGTTAAATTCCAAGATTGCTTTGTCATCATAAAAGGGTAAGGAGTGACTGCAAATATTCTTTATGAAAAACAAATGGAAGGCCTAAGTTTCTTTTCCCTGTTTTTTCTTGAGTGGAGTAAATCCGAATTTGTAGTGGCAGGTATAAGAGAAGGACAAGAATCCTAGGCAACAAGCCAGGGGAAAATGCATGCCAACACCTAAAAGTGAAATAACTGAGCGTTGGTTCCTCCTTGCATGCTTAAGGCTGGAAGTTAGTGACAATTAGTGATGAAAATCACTCTTTCCTCCAGCAGAACAATTCCCTGCTTTACTTTATGTACATTTTCCTATTTGTGTTTGTTAAGTGTCTCTTCTGGAGCATGAATGAAACTACAGCAGACAGCTGTAATATCTTCTGCTCTGTGCAATAAAACTTTCACTCTTGAGGGTTCAGAGTAGAGCTTTACAAGTTTTAAAGAAATGTATGTGTTGTGTGTATGTCATATGTATATCTATGTATAAGGGCAAACTCATAGTTTATTAATGTTTTTGTGGCTGTAAATACTGATGATGTAGGAAAATGTAATATGGTCTTATAAAATAATATATTAGTACATGGTAAAGTACAGGCTCCCATTGCAACTCAGTTGCTATTTGTTAATTAACAAAATTAAGTTTCCCAGACACAAATGGGAATTATTGATGTTTAACAGTTATTTTGATTTTTGGTTGTTTAAAAGTTTTCATGGCTAATCTCTTCTTTATATGTATCAGATGCTCTTCAAGGTTAGCTTGTGTAATGCACTGCTGAGAGCAGCTGAATTTTCTTGCTGGTGACTCCAAATCTTCTGCACATCTGCAGTGCATCTGGAGCAGAGGTACCTGCAATTGCTTTCACTGGCAGCTATACAGGAAACCAGTAATGGTATTGATGTGATCAGCTCAGTTTCATTTTGAGGAGGTTTACAATGGTGATCCGAGATCTCAGCAGAGTTTAGACAATGTGATCATGCTGAAGTGCAATATTGGACAGAAGTGAGAAATGTGCTTACTCAGAGATCCAGCTGTCAATTCCTCTAAAAACTTCTCTGCTGGATGTGGATACCGCTGCTGGGAGCACAATAACAAATAAAAGTTTGTGTTAGGAATTGTGTTGTCCTCAGTCAACATCTTGTAACTATATTGTGAGCTTGAACTTGCCCTGTTGCTGTGTAAGCTCGTGAGTAGATTGGCAATGTAGTAGGGAGTCTTTTTTTGATGTCAAAACATTGGAGTGCATTTAGAGTTGCCACTGGCTAAAGCCATTTTAAGTGAGAGAGAGAGAGTATGAATGAGATTTACAGTAAAGAGCCTTCCTTAGTAGGTCACTGAAGGATGGAAAGCCTCACCCTGCCTGCCTATGTGAACTTGGCTGTTTATCTACATAGCAGCAGGACCTGGGGTTCCCTGCAAGGTGAACTGTTGAATGTACACACTGCCCATAGACAAGGGGGTAATTGTATGCCTGACAGAATGATCTCAAAGTATCAAAAGTTGTTATATGTGATACACAAGAAAGATGGAGGGAGGGAAAATGGAGACTGAACCATAAGGGAATGATGACTAAGTCTCTTTTGAGTAAAGATCTTGTGATGATTTGAGATTCCTGATGGGAATGGTGTCACTTCAACCATTACCTCTTCAGGAACAGATTTCCATTCGTGTCCCAGCATTTGGCTTTGTTAATGGAACCTCTTTGTATGGAACAGCTGCTCCTGGAGGGCAGGATGTGTCATGCTGGTATCAGTGTTTATACCAAGCACAATGCACGAAAAAAGCCATTTTGTGCCAGCAAAGCAAAGAGTTAAGTTCTACTCACTGAAGAAAAACACAAAAATGAGAAAACTCAAGTACATCTGGCACTTATTCCTTGGATTAGAGGATATCTGAAGCATCTCAGCTTCAGAAACCCCAAGAGACCAATTCAGAAATTCACCAAGATGGTATTTTTCAGTGGGCCTCCATCCACTTCTCACTGTTATTTGGGACAGAAGAATGGTGTCCTTTTTGTTGAGTACCCATGAAGCTTTAAAATCTCTTTCACTCAGAATAGTTAAGAAATAAGGGGCCCCTAAGGTAAAAATACAATTGGAAACACCGTGGCCATTGGGGAGCATATCTGAGTTCTGCACATTCTGCCAGAATTGCAGCTGATAAGGGAGATGCAGCCAGCCCCATCTGTCAAGCTGTTACCTTTTACATAAAGGTGAAGACAGCACATTTTAACATCTGGGATTTTTGGATAGGCTTGTCTCCTTCTAAAAAGTCACAAGATATCAATTGCACTTATCACTGGAAATCTTGCAGTTTGCACAAGAAAAGCCACAGGCTTTACGTTTATACTAAAATCATGTAAGTATTCTGCATTTTCTTCTCAAGGATAACACCATTCCCTGTCTTATAATTAAAATCTCCTGTTCTTAGTAGAAGCAAAAAGGCAGAATTGGTTACAGATATCTATTTTTCTAATGGCTTGTCTTCTCTGTAAACCATGGGGCATGCCAGTATTACCTTAAAACCAAAACCATAAAATATGTGTTTTTAGATTTTATGCATCACTTACATATCTTATGTTAGAACTATTATGTCTTAGTCAGCTATTTAATATGTGACCCCTTGCTCTTGCATTCCAATGTCACCAGTGTCACACTATTAAACATTAACTTGACAATTATTTTGAAAAACACAACCTGACTTCATTAACCTTTTGTAAGGACCCTGGATGTTAAAATATGACATTACCTTGTTCTAAGCCTAACATGGTGATGCACTTCATGCTTTATTGCTCTTAATGCTGTATTAGCAGATACAACTCACCCTTTCATAGAGAAAATGAAATCATTATATATTTACTTGGCTCTTGGGTCTAAGGTGCAAGTATACTTCAGTGTTTATTATAGAAGCTAAAAAAACATTTTGGGGGGATATTAAATCCTTAATTGCTTTCTGTTTAGAGTTGTCCATTAGCCATTACTGCTGAAAACGCTAAAAATACCAACAATGCTTCCATATCCCCAGTGAGACTGAAACTGGGCAGTTGCCCATATTTCTTGCTAATATTCAGGGGAGGTTTCTTCTCCAAGAATCTTATTTTCCTGAATAATTGGTCTCAGCTGTCCAGTTTGGCCTCTTAATGATTTCAAATATTTTATGATTTAATAAAAGAAATTAATAAAATAAGCTTGATACCAATTTCAGCCTAGGGCTTTCTTTTCTCTCATTCTGTACCAGTAGTGAAGATGATTGCTTTTCTAGCAGTAATATTCTTCCTAAGTATCTTTTCTAGGGAGTGCTGTAGAGTTCATCACTGTGCTCTGAGTTCCTCTTATTTGTCTAGGGACTTTGGGTTTTGTGGTGTTTTGTTTTGTTTTCATTATGGTTCATGCAAGAACTAAGCTCTAGGCTAAAGATATATAAACAAGACCAGAAATTATGGGGATCTTATCTCTCAAAGTAATTTTTTCTTTATTAATTTTTGGTGCTGATGAAATCCCAAGCAATCTCTTTATTTGGTCAATTTAGGAGAAGGAAGAGGTGAAGAAGAGACACTGGCTGTCAGATGGAGACCCTTCCCATTAACCTTTAGACCAAACTTTAAGGGACACTCAGTGTAGACAAGAACAATATTTCTGAGTAGATGCAGCTCTTTAATCTTTCCTGAAGTGTCCCTGGGACAAGAGTTTGTGAGTCACTACTCTGTTGCTAGTTGTCAAAAATGGATCTGAACAATGAAAGGGAGGAAAAGCTTTTGTTATTTTCCTGCTCATCTACACCTCTTTCCTTTTCCTGTAACTCGTGCTCTGGCTGAGTTGGGATCACCAATGAAACTTCTGTGCTTTGTCTGGAGATGGGCAATGCATTGACTCTGAAAATAACATCAGGGACAATTATCCATACAATGAACTCCCATGGTAAAGCCCTGGTTGACAAGACTCACTTAAAGGCCACAGGTACAGATCCCTGAGCTGGGTTTGCTGCTGGTGCCTGAGCCATGCAGCTCTGCCATGCTGTGCACAGGTGTTTCCTCATTTTAGATACATCAGAACTCCAAAGCAGGCACAAACTTGAGAGGCACGTTAACTCTGCAGAGTGCTGGTGAAACTGCTACAGGAATTCTGTATCTGCTTCTGGTAGGTTTGTTTTTAGCTTACAAGGAGTACAGACCTTGAAAAATATAAAATTTCTTCTGTCTCTCAGTTATGGGCAACTATGTTTGTCCAGCTGCCTCCTGATTTTTTTATGTACAGGATTCCCTTATCTCCTATCTTCTTGAAAGTGTCCAGTCAAAGCATGACAGGGGAATGTGTCTAGAAGGATCAAGAAGGATCTTGCTTTGAAAGCATTAGATAAATCAGATCCAAATCACACTAACAGCTCTGTAAAAAACCTAACTTTCTATTCCCTTGGCCTCTTCCTCAAAGAGAAATGCCCTGAATAAGAATCCACTCTGCTTTGCTTAATCTGTAAGAATAACATGCACTCCTGTTTCTTTTCAGTGTAGCTGCAAGCTACATCTCAGGACTGGAATGCCAGTTTCATTGCCTGTACACACCAGGAGGTAAGAGACGGCAGCTCACAATCAAAAGAATTTCTATTCATCTCATTCTGTGATTGTTGCTTTTACCTCCTAGTATTTAATGATGGGAATGATGGGAAAGCTTTTTTTTTCTCTCATGCATTGCTATAATGCTTGCAGGTGACTCCTTTGTGAAATAGCAGGACACTTCCAGTGAAGCAGTACATTGTGCTGCTGGAAATAGGCACGTTTTCTGGAAGTCATTCTCCGGGTAAGACACCAGAATGTCATACCTGCTCTCTTTGTTCCTCCATTTCCCAACTGCGTCCTGTTTGACACAGCAGTGGGCAGAATAACCCAGGCTGGTCAGGAACCAGCTGCCAACCTCTGCTGTGGGTACAGCACCTCAGAGGAGCTCAGTGGTGGCCGTTCACAGCAGGGCTGTGTGTGGCAGCAGAGCTCACTGCCAGTTCTGAGCAGGCTGACAGCTACAGTGGTGACAAACAGAAAACTCAGAGTGTCATTTCAGATACAAACTCTGCTTAGAAAACAATTCTCAGCAAATTGAGCTCACAAAGTGCTCAAGATTGAGACAGTAGAAATAATTTCTATTACTTCCACTCTCATTGCCAAGAGGAATCAAGCCTTCTTGTGAGAGGGGAACTCTGAATTGATCCAGATACGGAGCTGGGGAGGCAGAGAAGATGAATGTTGCTGGCAGCTGGGCAAAGAGCCAGTGTGCTGTTCTCTTCCAGACTTTCATGGCTGCACAGAGCATAGCATCTCCCTCTACCATTTAGTAAATTTATGATATCACCAGCTGTTACCAGGGAAACCCAGAAACTACAGATTTGGATCTTGGCAGCTAGGTATAAAGAGAAAATATCTTGCTCTTTTTGGGGGTCAAAAAGGAAAGCTGAAACAAATTCCAGAACAACTTTGAACTGGAACAAAATTGAGGTCGATCAGTAATTCCAAACCAAACAATTTACCTGCTAAAGTGACAGTGTGGTCCCTATTATGTTCCTCATAGAAAACAAACATAGGGGATCAAGTGCAGGACTTGTAACTTCATGCACCTTAAACATACCCTTCAGACTTAAGACCATTACTATTTAATTACAACTTCAGTTCTGATCAGGGGATTTGACAAGTTGCTGTTAGGGATGTGATATCCTCTCACCACTGATTTTTCAGAAAGTGCTGATTGCCGCTTCTTGAGAAAGAGTTTGCTCGTGTTTCACAGCAAAGGAAGTATGTAGTGTTGAGTTTTGATAAAATGGTGAGCAAATACCATAACTGTTCTGATGAAATATGTGCTTTTAGTAGCTTTTAAAAATGTGGGCTTTGTGAGAACTGATGTTTTCAGACATGCATTTTATGACTTTTAGGTGCTTGCGATTTTTGAAGTTATGGAAATCACATTTTTGTCTTTTAGTGGCATTAGTTAACATTTTATTTATTTTGCATGTTAAAATGAAAACATTGCTTTTTAAATGGATTATTATTTGAGCACTGAGTAGCTGAGACCCAGCCAATATGAGCTCTTGTGCAGGTCTGTTTGATTTCATTCACACTGCACAAGATGTACAGATGTGGTGTGTACTTGAGCTACCGAGAAACAAATGCATCTTTGCAACAGATGGAACAAGCTCAAGTGGGGACTCAAGCTGAACTCAGCTTAACTGCTTTGTCTCTGTTAATGCCCATTAATGTGACTGGAGATCTCAGGTCAGAGAGGTAGAGGCTGTTAAGCTCACCAGATGTGTAGGAAGATCTGAGACAATCTGTTTGGAGTGCTGCAGGTTCTTGAGTGGACACTGAGCACATTTCTTGCACTGTTCCACAACTCTTGTCTTAAACAGCACAGGAACATGTTTAACCTGATTTGTGTCCTCCATACTGAAACCCAGGCAAGATCTGCTTGCCAAACAAGGAGTCTCTTTCCCCTGTTTTGTTGGTGGCCTTGGATCCTGGAACTTCTATGTCACAAGAACAGTTTGCATACAGTCTGGATCTTGTTATTTCAAACATGGTTCAACGTTCTCTGTTGTGCCTTGTTTCAGTGGGATAATGACCAAGGAAACTGCTGAGACGTGGATGGATTGCCAGGGATATGTCATGAGAAAGCTGTCCAGAGTCCTCTGCCCACATGCTGTGATGCTGGCTCACATTTCCAAAGCAGGGTTGCAAACAGAGGAGATCATTAGTGCTCTGAAGAACTTAGCTATCTATGCAAGTTCCTTTTTTATCCTTTAGAGTGAGTCACTTGGAAAGGCTCCTTTTTTGGTCCTCTTCAGTTCAGCTGCTGGTTCCTTTTGCTTGTATGCCCAGTCACAGCCCTGAGACTTGTGACTGGGCCTGCAACAGCCATTGGGGCTGCTGTCATGGTTTATCTCTCTGGAGTGGTGGAAATATTATTCTTCTCAATTATTTTTTTTTTTAAGGACATCAAAGATATTTCTGACAAGGTTGGAATTTAATTCTTGGGAGAATTCACGGACAACCAGGGTGGAATTCCACATGCATTTCAGGTTGCAGATTTGCTCTGAAATTCCCATGAGGAAGAAAACCTTTTGTTTTGTGTGGTCATTTCATGGTGTTTGCAGTCTCTGCCATGGTTTTGGAGCTTGCTGCACTTCTGTTGTCTGCACATACGTCTCCAGTCCAATTTCCACATGCTGTGTCCACTGGAGCTACTCTTAAGTACTCACAAGGGATCAGTAGAATCACCAGGTTGGAAGAGACCTTCAAGATCACCAACTCCAACCCATGCCCTAACACCACCTCAATTAAACCATGGCACTGAGTGCCACATCCAATCTTTTTTCAAGCACATCCAAGGATGGTGACTCCACCACCTCCCCAGGCAGACAATTACAGTGCTTCACCACTCTTTCAGTGAAAATCTTTTTCCTAATATCCAACTGAAATTTCCCTTGGTGCAGCTTGAGACTGTGTCCTCTTGTTCTGTCAGTTGTTGGGTGGAAAAAGAGACCAACCCTCACCTGACCACAACCACCTTTCAGTAGGAAGTACTTTGGCCCTGTGCACACCCCACACAGGCCTTTAGGAAAACAAATCATTATGACAAGACTGCATTAATCAGACTAATATATGATACTTATTATTTTATATACACTACCTCTTATAATTGTAAATTACTACAGGGCCTCTTCACATTGTTGCTGATGTACTCCCAATATGTGGTGCAGTGGAACAGGAGGAGCAGTTTTATAGGACATACAGGGACAGAAAGACAAGAAGCTTCAACTGGATGGGAACACTGTCCTCTGAAGAAGTTACTTGTGAAGAGCCAGAAAATAAATCATTAAATCTGGTAACTGATGTGAACTGGTAACACAAATGGATGCAGCACAATTATCTCCATTTCTTCTGGATGGCACTGTTTTGGAGAAGGTAATAAGGAACATTTCTGCTGTGCTGGTTGTATTTATGATAGAGGAAAGCCCCTCTAAGATGACATTCTCTCGTTCTCTTCTGTGACCTTCCAATGTATGTTAGGTCTTGGTTGCTGACTAAGGTAGCAACACAGATAATCAGGCTTTTAACGGCCCTATTTCATAAACCTAATAACAACATTAAGAGAAGCTGAGGTGTACTCTGCTCTTATAGTGTATCATTAAAAGAACTGATAGCATATTTTCCCTGTAAAAGAGCTCCTAAAAAGTATCTGGGCTGACTTTCAGGCTCCAGTGGGAGGACCATTAGGAGGGAAACCTTCCTGCTTCCTTCTTTAGAAAGACAAGGACACTGCATGAGAGATACTTTTCAAAGTATGCCTCACCATTAGCCCTGTGCTGAGGGATTTAGTGCCCTGCAGCTAGGAATACTTAGAAGTGTCATGCAGAAAAGGGACTGGAGCCAGTTCTGAGTTGCTAAGTTCCTCTAAAGGGATTTTGCCAAAAAAGGAGAAGAATTTACCACCTATTAGAACATAATTTGGCTGTATTATGCAAGCAATTTAATAAAGTCTCTGTATGTGAGTACTGGCAGTCTTTGAACTGAAAGAAGTAGGGCTGCTTCATCTGCACTGAGGAATTTTTGCTGTTGACTTCACTGGAGCCATGGCTCTTCACCAGTTCCACATCCTAAAGGCTTAAAGTGCCCTTAAAAGAGTGACTGCAAATTTATAAATCATAATCAGAGTCCTCAGCTGACATGACAACTAGCACCACTCCTGCTCAGGATCTCACCCTGCAAACCTGTAACCCCCTGTCTATAGTACCCACTCAGGAGATTGCTTTGTCCCCAGCTATTTTTACTGGAATTTTTTTTGACCATAAAGAGCATCTCCTTCCAAAGGAGTGTTTAAAGGCAAATTATACTCCTGAGTATGTAGTGTTTCAGTGCTTGGGCTTCAAACACTCTGGAACAGGCTGATTTGTTTAATAGCTGTAGTCCTGACAGGAATGTTTTTAAATTGTGTAAACATTCATACTAGTTTTATGGCTTGCTAAACTTTTTATTTTTTTTAATATGGCTACAAATTTAACTTGACAGTGTACTTTCCAAGGCTCCATTAAATAGGGCCAACTTGCTATTGATAGAGGAATATCTCTGAAATAGCTTTATGATGTCTTGCAATGGAAGACTTTTCATTAACTCTGACTGGAAAAAGAAACCCAACCGAACACGTATTTGTGAGTGCTTACTGTGCCTTAATGTCTGTGAGACCCCTGCTGGTGGAAAGGGAAAGAGATGGGAACGAAAAATCCAAAGATAATGTAATGGAGAAAGGAATTTCTTTTCAAAGTACGTTGTGTTTGCCAGTCACTGTTACTATGCAGCCACCAAAGACCTCAATGCTTTGAAAATTCACACTTACAGGTTGCAGTTTATTGGTGTTTTCCTCACATAACTGTGTTTTACTCCTCTTCAAGTGTGTCAGTGCTGCTTTAAAAGATCAGTACAAAAATCTTCAGCCACACCATCTGGTTTCAGTTTTCCTTAATTTGGTGTCAGCCAAGATCAAGCTCATAAAGTCCTGATAATTAAAAGGGACAGAGTTAAACCTGCTGCATTTTAGGGATTCAAGTCTTCCTTATCCTCCTGTAAATTTTGACCTTTACAAAAGGAGCTTCCCCCCTCCCCCACCAAAAAAGTGGAACATAAAGCAAATGTTTGCTACTTTTCCAGAGGAGCCAGATTCCATGCATTCTGGCTGCTTTTCACTAACACAAAAATTAGTCCAAAATAATTTGTCATTATTTACAAAATGACATTGTATGTTACTGTAACAATAACAGCTATCTCGGCCCTTTGAAGGTCATATTTTCTCAAGAAATGTCAATCTAATAGGCAAAACACTGATCATGATGACCTTGGGAAAATACAACCTCAATAAAGTAGTGAATGTTTGTGATTATTTTGAAATTTCCTGGCTGGAACAGTTTCCCATTGAGGCAATTTGTGCTTGTGTCACACCCCACGGAGAGGTTCTCTTGCTTGCCCTGTCTGCAGCTTGGATCCTGAAGAGGTAACAAAGCAGCAGGGGCAGCTTTAGTCCCCTCTACTGAGGAGTTCCCTGGGGAAGAAAAATGTGCTGTGCATAAAAAAACCTCTGTAACTCTTGTTTGATTCTCTGCCTGATGATGGGACTAAACAGAGCTGGGGTGGGTACTAATCCATGCCATGTAGGCTTGTTTCCTCTGTTCCCAGGAGCGTGACTGAGCCTTGGGAACAGTTGCTTAGTGGGATCATTGAAAAGGCTTGATGAGCTGCTGAATTCTTCCTTGTCTAGTTTCCTTTGTCTAGGTTGCTTCAAATTATCACTGAACTTTATTATTTTTATACACACACAACTTTTAAATCCACATAGATGACACTTTTTATGCTGAAAATGCATTACAGACTTCTCAGACCTTGCAGCTGGTTGAGCACCAGTGAAGAAAATGAATTTGGTAACTGAGCTGGGAAGAAAGGTGCTTGGAGATGCAGTTTCTAATTCTTTCTTGTAGATATTCCCATCAGATCATACAAAGAATTCTTCCTGTCTATATTAAGAAAGAAACAGGAGAATATAACATTTTAAAAAAGTCTTTAAAAATTAAAACATTTGGGACCTTAATTAAATGTACTGTGAGAAAAATGTGCAGTTCACTTACAGCTATTGACTTGAGGTTTATACAGTATTGCCAAGTCCTGGAATGAATAAAGCTTTCATGTTGGAGCATTTGTTTGGTGCATTTCCTTAGGCTGAAGCAATGAGAAAACACATACCTAGATTCTCCATATGTACTAAAAAGAAGGGGTTTGGATTTCAAGTAATGAAGATGTCTTGTTTAAAACTTGCAGTTCTCTTGAGAGAAAATTTTCAATCGGTTCCTTGAAAATTCAGGAGTTTTCAAGAATTGTGTGGGATGAAAAACAGCATCTTGTAAAGTCTGCATTTTGGGTGACATCTCATAACATGTAGTTGAGATGTGGGTCTTCAGCCTCACTCTGATCGCAGACTAACCTGCTGGATTCTGCTAAAGACCCACTGTGGAAGCATCAGCGGAGCTTTGGTTCCTCATCATGAACGTTCTCCTTATTTGTAACTGCAGCGCACAGCCGCTTGTCCACTGCTTTTCACCCGTTCACTTCTTTTTCTGCGTGTTCCAAAGTGCCGTCATCTGCCAAGGAAGCCTCCCTGTTCCTCCAGCGGTCCCTCGCACCTTCCGTGCGGGATGTTTTCCCGTGGGACCGTGTGTTGGTCCCGCGCTGGGACGGGAGCGCCGGGAGCGCCGGGCGGCAGCGGCCGCGGGGCCCTCTGGCGGCGGCGGCACAGCCGCGGTTCGCATCCTGCGCCTGGCACGGACACAGCCGCTCGGGTTCCGGGCTGGAACACGCTCGGGAAGTCTCACAACACGTTTCTCAAGCGCAAGAATGTTTGCTGTTCCTTCCTGTGATCGGCACAGGTACTGTGAAAACACGGTTCGCTTTCCTGTGAGAATTTAAAAGTTTAATAGAAAGACGATCAGATATGCAGAAATAAAGCAAAGAGATTGCGGCCAAGAGCACACCTGAGACCACCCCTACACACCTGGGGTAGTCTCCTTTTTATACAGTTTTTACTGTCTATTCTTTATGCATATTCAAACTTTTCCAGGAGCTGTTCTGCATAGCCACTCCTCGGGTCCGCCTTTTTAGAGCATGTGCATTTCCTGGCCTTGTGGTTTTATATCTCTTGATTTCTGGGCTTGGGTTTCTTAATTCCCCAGACAGTGAGGGTTGATAACGGCTTTGTCCTCTTTATTCTTCACACATAGCGTTGATAACAGTTTTGGGCCTCCTCGTCCTTTATGCAGAGTGTTGATAGTAGCCCTGGGCCTCTTTCGTTCTTCACACAGAGTGTTGATGGTGACTTTGGGCCCCATTCCCTGTCCCCTTGGAGGTTATCTTACCTGTTCAGGTAGTTGAAACTTACTTGCTGAACTCTTGCTAAAAGAGAGAAAACTACATCTACACAGCAGAAGCATTTCTAACACTATTATTCATCTTAATGCCTGCGAAAAGCCAACAATAAAATATGCATTTATAACAGGTACTGCTACTGACACATTTGGTTTTACAGTGACACAGGGTCACCTGCAGGAGCAGCTGGTACCTGGGGTCTCCCAGAGGTCTGGGAGTAGCAGAGGAAAGAAGTAAGGACATACCAAGAGGGGCAGTACTCAGAAATGCAGGTATTGCTGCTATTATGTAGACAGAGAGGACATGAAGCAGATGGAAATCAGAACTGTTTCAAGAAATACCAGAACTATTGGTGAACACGACTGCAACTGCAGATAGAGGGAGATAGTCACAAAACAAGGCAGGAAAAAAAAATAAAAGGGCATAAGAAGAAAGATGAGGACTCTGTTTCCAAGATGTGATTTGTGATGTGATGTGAACATTAAACAATAGCCTCAAATTGAAACAGAGGCTATACTATTGCATGTAATGAGAGAGGCTGGGAAGGAAAAGTATCCAAAGACAGAAAAACATATCTGGGTTGGAAAAATTCTCCAGGGAGAACATCACAAAGACTGACCTCATGATGGCCTTTAACAAAAGTCAAAGTTGTGAAGATCTAGCAAATTTTTTATTTTTATGTTTTTTAACTCTGAGGCTCTATGTTGGAACTACTGTATTAGAAATGTCACCGTTTTAAAGCAAAATTAGTTACAAATACTTCTTAGATGAACATTCAAAATTACTGTTACTATGTTGCAGTCTTTCAGGTAATTTTGTCTTTATTTGAGGACACACAATTTTCATGTAGATTGTGGGTAGTTCTGCACATTTTGGGCAGGCCCATCACAGGTCCTTAACTGTCCTGTATGTACTTCACACCACACAAATGGACACTACACTGATGACCTAAGCTTGTTCTTTAGAAATAATTTTTTATTCCTAATAAAACACAATGTCTTCTTTTAGGCACTGAGTTCTATGAATATGTCACCTATTTAGATCTTCAATGTGATTTTTCCTACTTCAGAACTACACCACCAACAGGAGAAAATATGCATCAGTTCTCATCACCTCCAGTGCTATTTGTATTTGCCATTATTTGAGAGTAAGGAACATGTAGGTGTGTATTTCTGAAATATTCCCAGCAACACTTTCTATGAGTAACCAAACCGGAAGCAATGCATTCCCATTTTTGAAGAAAATTTATTTTTTTTGTCAGCAAGTATGTCAGTAGTTTGTCCATCCCAGTTGCTTTCTCTAGGACTGTTTATCTTAGATGTGTTAAAAAAAGATTTGGACAAAACTGGAGGAAGAGCTGACCTCAAAAAGGGTGTGACAAGAAGCTGAGCAGACAAGAGTGAAGGGAGCATCTGATCCCTCAGTTTCTCAGGTACCCTCAGTAAAGCTGCATGTGTTTCTCAAAGGCACATGCCAACGGGAGCTACTGTGTTTGTTCCACGGAAATTACCATGAAGGCAATTTTCCTTTATCATTTACTTGCCATTAATTCAAATTTCCATTTCAGTGGGAGAAACTACCTTCTCAAGAAAAGTTCTCAGTGAGCCTGCAATCTGTCTTGTAGATTTTTCTGCTTCTCCCCGTGCTGTGACTTTGTATGACCAGTTTTACTCAGTGTTGCCTAGACTTATATTATGCACTATAAAGGAGAACTGTGTGATTCCCAATCTCCAGCTCATGCCCTGTTACATTTGTTTTTCCCAGCATTTTTGGTAAGGCTTTGCTTTGTTACCCACTGCACTGCGTTGGGATCTCCTCCACAGAGTTTTCCTCCTGGACTGAATTTTAATCATGGGTGTGTGTTCTTGCAGCTGTGTGCAGGCATGCACTCACACACAAGTGTTTGAAATTACCCTCACTAGCTTCAAAGCCATAAAGTGGGTTTGGTCACCATGAACAGGAGAAAACTGTAAGGATCAGGTAACTCAACTGGGCACAAAACTGGACTGAAGAGAAAAGGTAACTATAGAGACAGGGATTTCCCCTGGTAAAGAGGAATTAAATTACCACCATGACTCAATAAATCTGGGCAAAGGTTCCAATCTGGGATTAGTTTCTAAGGTCCCTGTCTATAAGACTTTTAATTGACAGGCTGGTGGTTTTCAACATGAGTTCACTTCCAAATGCAAGAGAACTAGCAGTAACAGGGGTAGTATAAAATACAGATTGATTCATCCAAATGAGGTAACTGGACTTAGAAAAAGACTTCATCTCTCTAGGAAAAGCTGTCTCCTGTAGTTTAGCTTCCTCAGATGTAGGAACTCTGGCAAGGAGAAGTTTGACTATCCACTTCTGTAACTATGACAAACCTTGCGTCAGGGAATCCAGTGTATTTCACTTGTGTCTTCTGAGCATTTAAAGAGAAATTCTTGGCTCTCATGGGCTCCATAAAAGCCCTGAACACAGCTTCTGGCCCCTGTGGAAAGTCCCTGCTTTCAGGTGCTGCAGGGATTACAGCTGGGAGGAGCACTGACTGCTATGGAAAGTGTGAGAAGGCATCCTGAGAGCTCCCAACAGGGCCATAAACCTGAGCAGAGACTCTCATGGGGAGTGGCAGCTTGAACAGAGGTGTCTGAAAGAGAGGATTGGCATTGTTGTGTAAAAGGAGGCCATGAAGTAGCCTTATTTTAGTTTATCTGGAGGTGAGGCCTAGGGAAAGACCCAAGGCAGGCTAACCAAAAGTGGTGAGAATCCTGGTTTTCTAC
>JACBWW010000047.1:1259281-1366620 GCA_020086605.1 Lanius collurio
TTTGTGAGTGTTTTAATTTAGAAGTCATACTTTCTGAGATTGATTTCGAGGAAGCAAAAGTCCCTTTGTAATTGTAACTTGAATATTTCACATCTGATACCTTGTCTTGTCTGCCTTGTCTGTTTTGCTCAGGTTTATTAAGAGCTGCTCTGTAGCCACAGAAGTCCTTGGGCTTCTTGCTGAAATTGCACCCAACCATTCCTTTCTGCAAGGCGACGGAGAAAGGAGGTCCACAAGAGTTCATGTTAACAATGACTCTAAGTGCCCATTTCCCACACATCTTTGCTAGCACAAACAGCAAAAATAGTCCACTTGTACAGAATCTGATTCAGCTTTCTTGCATTCCGCAATAACAGATGGATTGCTAGACTGTTTACTGTTGCTTCCCACAAACTTCCTGTTAGTAAACTCCTGTATTATTTATGAAACAAAAAAAATACAAAGAGGTATCTTAGCTGATTACTGCCTGCTGGTGAACCACTGCCAGAGAAACTTTTTTCTACAAATATGTGTATGGAAGCAAAGATCCCTTCTGATGCAGTTGTTTGGGTTTTGTTATTATTTTTATTTCGCTTGTTCCACAGTTTCCTGTGACCCTATTGTGCTGTGCTCCCAAAAAGGTATTTCCTGCACTTGGACATTTGCAGTTGAGTCAAGGTATCTGTGACTGTATAAAGGAACGAGGGGAAAAAAAAAAGCAGCACACATACATGTTACAGAGATCAGCTATGAAGAAGAAATATTTAAAGCTTTTTTGTTTTGCAATGACAATGATGAATGAGATTTTACTAATGTGGTATTAATCTCTGCTGACCTAGCTTAGGAAGCCGACTGTCTCAGAGCTTTTCAAAGAAAACATGGAATAGTGAGGTATTGACCACCTTAATGCTACTTCTGACATAAGTAGACAGGAAATGTGAAGAAACTTTTTTTCCCCTCTCAGATTGGCTGTTAAACTCCACAAAACAGAGGAGCTGAGAGGAGCACTTTGTTTGCACTGCATATCGTAGATTAGACTGATTTGACTGTCAGTGATGTGAGAGAGGAGGCCAGCCTGAAATCTGTCTGTACAATTTTATCAACAAAGCTGGGGAATTTTAAAAATCCTATGTAATAAAAAAGAGCAGAATGCAATGCAAAAATACAAAATTTGTGTATTAATGAAAGTAATCTTGTTTTTAGAAATAACACTTGACCTAACAGTCATTCCATTTTTAAAAATTGTTGCTGTTGTATTTCATTGAGATTCTGTTCTATTTATGTATTTTGTGTGAATGAATTGGCTGCTCCACCTGATATTTATGATGGTAGTCATGCATTATATATACACACAGAAACAGAATGAAATTTTTCCTGATCTGAGACACAGATAATTTTTCCTCAAGATTTTTTTATTTGATTCCCTAAACCAAAATCAAACCTGAAACAGCACTGCAGATCTAGCCCTTTCTAACGTTAGCCTTGCTACTCAGATCATTCATTGCATGAGGTTTAACAAAAAAAAAAGCTGCTGTGCATTGTAGGCAACTGCAGGATGCTGATTAAATCATTGCATACCTTTATGAGATCTGTACTTGCAAAAAACTGGTATCAGATGGAACAGGGCATTTACTGATCCTGGGGCAGAGCTCATTCCTGAGTTTTTGTGTGAGACGGCATCACGTAACCGATCACTCATTTCAAGGAAGAGTAAGAATATGTCTCCTCTGAGCAAACTCTCTTTTCTCTGCCTCCTTAAACACCCTCGCTCAGAGCTCCTACTGACAGAAACAGAATTCAATAGTATTAAGGCAGATGATCAGTGGCAGTATCTCCTGATGCTTCAATCCACCAACAAGAATCTTGTGACAGATGTTTCTGCACTTTATGCAAATAGGAACTTCATGGATCAGTTTTCTTTTCCTCTGTGGAATATATGCAGCTGGAAAATAGAAATCCAGCTCCGCAGCACAAAGTGAAAAAAAAAAAAATCATGCTGCTGACCAAACAGGCAGCCGGGAGAAAATGATCTGTAGATGTGAAACCAAATAATTAAACTGCTGCTTCTCAGGATCACTTCTGGGCTTAATCAAGCCGTGTATGCAATGATCCAGGTTTTGTGGGTTCTCTCTGCTACAGCGCTGTCGCTCACAAGTCATTTCTGAAACAGGAAAAAGAGATCTTTCCTGTCTTGTCTATAATGTTTCCTCATAAATCTTTTTTTTTACCTTTTCTGATATGCTGTTTTCATTCTCACAGTGGTTGTGGATAGCTGCGTATTAGATGTGATATGTAAGTGTATTAAAATAATGGAGTTTGCACACGGAGAAAGGATTTCAGCCTGTTATATGTGATAAATAGGGTATAGACATTTATATAAACCGAATGGGTTTAAGTATGTTCTTTTTAAAAGCACGGAAAGCTGGACACGTGAGAATGATTGATGAAAAGAAGAGGAATAATTTCTTTCCCATTTGCTGAAAGGAAAAAAATAACCCTAAACTTAGTGAATTAGAGGAGGTTCTAAGGAAATGTAGTTTTACAAAATATTGTGTAATATATAAAAATCATACAATATGGAGGAGTTGTAGAAACCCACCTATTATTACTCTAGAAAATCATGAAAGGTGATCATCCTAAATGCAATTATTTTTAAAAAGCTATTTTATTAGTATTAATAAATAAAATCAATACCATTATTTTAGACTGATTTGTTCTTCTTCTGATTTTATATATTACTTTTAAGATTTCTATGAAAGTATTTTTTATCATCAGACAGCAGAGCAAGTCCCATGAGTTGTTAGACAACATGTCTGTATCTTATTTTCTTGGTGAGGCTTTTGTTAATTTTGTATATTTTAGGTATTTTAAAGTCTCTTGTGGGCCACAGATTTTTTTTTAATATTTTCACTTAGAATTTAATTCAAAGTCTGTATCTATTACCATGTAAACATACAGGATCTATGGTAAATTATATTTATAAATATACAAAGCCTGATTTTGTATCATGGTATTGTCTAGAATCTTGTCTTCGTTTCATGACTAGTCAAATTCTGGGAAAAGATCTTTATTCAATTCAGATGTACTACATCATTTTCTTCAAAAGCCCCCTTCTGTAATTCTAATTAAATTTACAATGAACATTAGTGATGTTACCTGGATTTATTTTAATTGGTCTTCTTAAAAATATCAAGCACTAAACCAACACCCAAAAATGTAGTGCCATTTCTAGGAAAACAGGAAAGAAAGGCAGTATGTGTGGAAATGACAATCATGCTACACTGAATCTAATTCGGATACGAGCAAATACTTGCCATACGTTTGTATGTACTATATCATGTCTGCTTTTGCAAGTGGCTGTGCAGCTACTGATGTTCTGCAGTTAAGGTACACTTTGAGCTGACCTGTGTCTGAAGTGTCAAATACAATTCTACACTCAAGTATTAATAGAATAAACTTAATTTTATTTTTTTTTTTATAGGTGCAGCTGCATTTTCGATTTAATTATAGGCTCCCACAGTAGTAATTTTTCCATGACCTACTCAATCTCAAAAGTCAGAAAATTGCTTCTTTTTTAAAGCTGACAATAGCACGGTATGTTTCCAAAGGAAAAAGACAAATTACAGCAAATCATTACTTTAAGCATATTTAAATAGCCAGGAAGAAATCCTAATTGAAAAGTTTGCTAAAATGTGAAAAAGTTAGTGGTGCTTTTTTTCTTTTTCAGAAAAAGATTATTCTCATGTTTGTAACATTGCAAAAGATTATTCTCATGTTTGTAACATTGCAAGCTGCTCATGATACGATGCCTTTCCTTTCTCTGCTCACCCTCTACCTCTCTTTCCTTTCTGATGAGGTTAGACACAACATTTTTAGGAAGCAAAAATTTTACTTGGAGAGAAATTAATCTATAGATGTGTTTAATAATATAAGTTGTCTATTTCTTGTGAAGCAGAGACAAAGATAATGGGAATTTTTGTTTTCTTTGCATGGGCTCCAAACCAGTCTGTGAGGATTTATTATCCAGTAGCAGCCTTACTGCCAATAAGGGTATTCTAACCACAATAGTCCCAAAAGAAAAAAAACCAGTATCATAAAATAGACCTGACAGTCATGAATTGCACCCTGGACCTTCCAGAAACCTCCTCCCCAACAAACCTCTGCTCTTCCCCCATTCTCACTGATTCTCCTCACGTTGTTTCCTGCTTCTGAACTTTCCCTCAGCAGGGCCCTTTCCCTGACAGCCCTCTAGGACTGTGGCAGGGGTTTTGGCAGCTCATGCCCAGGGGATCTGCAGCAGGCCAGCTCCCAGTGGGCAGAGGCAGGACAGCCCCAGGTCCACAGGAGATTTTGAAGGGGCTGGTGAATGCAGACAACACTGGAGGAGGTGGGCTGGCCAGCAGGAACCACTGTTGGCATCCCCTCATGGAAGAGAGAGGAGAAAAAGAAAGCTGGCACCGGGGTCCTTTCTTCTGCCACAAAATAACCAGAAAGAAAGTGCTGTCTGTTAAGATAGGTAGCCATGGCAATGTGCCTTCAGCAAGTTCCCCAAGGGAGCTCACAGAAGAAGGTGTTGCTCTCCTGGAGCAGCTGAAGTGCTTGAGCTCTTCCCCCACCCCATCTTCTGTGTTTCCTATATGTAAATGACTGGAGCTGTTAAAATTAGGCCCAGACCATGGTCCTGTGACAGAAAGCAGTGATTAGCGTGATTCTTATTACAAAAAAGACAACCATTAGAGGGGAAATTTGACATATATTTGCCTTATTTTGGAGCAGGTCAGCTTTACCTGTGTGGCTCTGCCTGTAAGACACACAAAATGATCGAGGCTTAGACCTAGAGCAGTGCAAAAGGACAGTGAAAGGCTCGTTCCTGTGCAGGGGGCAGCTTGAAGTGAGTGCAGGAGCAGGAGCAGCCTCCATTTGCAGTCGTGCTGGGCTGGTTGTCCTGCAGCTGTTTGGAGCTGGGATCCATCGGTCGGTCTGTTCTCTATCCGGGTGCTGCTCCTTCTCTGGCTTGTACGTCAGAGGAGCTCTGTGCAAAACCAATCGGCATCCAAGGATTGCTCCGGCCAGCAGTGTTTTTCATTTAAAGCCAAATGAAAAATGAGGTAAAGTTTGTCATACTTGCCTGATTCTTTTTCTTTCTGTCTCTTCTGTTTTCTTTGCTTCTGTGAAAAAATGGGAGGTTAAGTATGACGGAGGTGGATTTTTCTTGGTTTGCTTTTTTTTTTTTGTCTGATTTTTCAGTCATTTATGAAACTATGCTGTTGTGTTTTCTGACCCACCTGATCCCAGACCAGGCTGTTCTGCAATCTCATTTTCATGACAGCTGGCTGATCACCAGCACAGCTGAGTTAGGGGCCTCAATGAAAGGACCTTGACCCCCCAGCCAGCATCTCTTGAGGAATTCTCTTTGTTGGGTGTTTTTAGCTGAGGCCTCCCCCAAAGTCGAAGGTGATTTCTATTTGCCAAAGTGGGAAGACAACGGGAGGAAGAATAAAGATGAAAATCTAAGCAGTCAGTTGAACTTGTTCAGACTGATACCAGCCTGCGGTATTCAGGCAGCAGCTAACCCAAGGTTTCCTTAACCTTGGCAGAAGTGCAGGAAATAGTTGCAGGAGGATGAAGTGTTCTTGAACTGTTTTTCCAATGTATCAAGCACAAGCAGGCTATTCTTCAATATTAAGCATGTGCTTCTCTTTTCTTCCTCTTTAAAGAAACTTTTTATTGTAGACTATAAAAGGGGAAAAAAATCAATCAATCTCTGTTAGCAGACCCCTGTGCTGCGTCTACGCTATCCAAGGACAAAGATGCAAATCAGGACCTCCCCAGCATAATAGCATTTATAAGGCAAATTTCTTGCTGAAGTCTTATAGCAAAAGAAATAGCTGTGCTCAAGTGTTACTTTAAACAAAATGGAAAAAAAATAATTAACCACATTCTTTAAAACATCAGCTTCCCTGTATACATCAGAAACAGCATTCCAGATAAAAGCAGCATGATGTGAAAAGACCTGATCAGCAACAGATTGATGTCTGGGCTTGGGGACTAATGTAAGAACTTAAAGACTTGGCTAGAGAATATATCTTGAGAAGCATAAACATATAAGAGGATGCCAAACCATGAAAGGCTTCCTCTGCACTGAGAATTCAGAAATCGGCGTGTTGACAAGCAGAGAAGCCAATGCTGCTAGCAAAGCACATAGGGTGATGAATAAACTCAGCTTTTGGGAGCCTAGGATGAGATCTAGAAAGGGGCCAATGGATTTAGCCACATTTTTAAGTCTCTACACCCAGTATTTAGGTGCTGTCAAGCCTTAGGCCTCCCTGCCCAGCTGCCAGTGATGACGTCTCATGGACTAGGGCAGCCGGGTTTGATTCAGAAAGTGTGTGTTAGTGTTCAGTTCTCAGAGGGGATGGAGAGACTTCCAAGAGGCTGACTGCAGCAGGGTGGCTGAGCCATTTGTTGATGCTATGGGAGAGTCAGGTTTAATTTCCTGCACAAATGCGCTGCATTTTCTGGCTGTTGGATCAGCAGTAGGCTCCTGGAGTGCCTCCCTGGAGGCCAGATACACCTCCTGTGTACCAGGGAGAGCCTGGAGGCTGTGTGGGATCAGAGCTGTTCTCTGGCTGGCACAGCACGTTGGAGGCAGATGTATGCCTCTGTAACTGTGACATCCCACTAGCCTCTCTGGAGCTACTGCAGCAAGAATGCTGACTTGAAACACTTGAGCCGTGAGCCAAGTGAGTGAACAGATATGGCTCATGCAGTTCTTAAACGTGAGGCCTGGCCACCCTTTATTAACTGGGAGAGTCTCTTTGGGATATTAGCAGAGAAGCAGTATTCTTCTCTTGTGAGGAAAAAATGCAGTTTTCCTCCAGCTGCACATAAAATTGGGTAGTTCAATAATTAGCTGAGAAATAACAGATTTACATATGAAGCAATATAGCTATGGAATGGTAGTTGTTAGGTACTAGTTAGTGCAGTCTGATTTTTGATGGATAAGCTAAGTTTAAAAGCTATATCCTAAGGAAAGTGGACATATCTGCAAAAATATGGGATGTACAGAAGATGAGGAATAAATAAACCCTTTACCTAAAAGAGCAACTTGAGAGGGGAATCCATGGGAAAAAACACTGATGACTTCATTTTTTGCATTTAGCAAAAGCCTACCATGCAACCACCCAAGCTAAACACTGCCTTTTTCTGGTTTGGAAAAGACCTTGAATGTCCTTTAAACTTGTTGACTTGCTCCACTTTTGTCAGGCCTTCTTGCATAAGCACATTGATCCCAACACAATCATCCCTTGAGAAGTACTCATGTTATTGTCAGGTACCTCCTGGGGAATGAGCACCTACCCTGGGAGGGTGCTGGTAAGTACTGCAGGCACCTCTTCTTTCAGCAAAGGGATAACGTCTGTGCAGCTGATGGCTCTCATTCTTGTTTGGTTGGCAGTGATGGTGTCACTAAACTTGAGCTCACTTGTCACAATGGAATTTAATTATCTGCTGGAGAGAAGCCCTGACAGCTGTGGCGTAGGTTTTTCAATGTGATGTTGCCTGGATTGCAAGAAAAATATCAAGGGCTGGTGAGAACAGCCATGTTCTAAAAGCATCTCCGCCTGGGTTAGACCACTGCCTACCAAAGAGGTACATGTGATTATCTTGAAGTTATTTATTGTCTGTCATGTCAGATCGTGGTTAAAGTTTATCTTTACTGCAAGTTGTCCTCAAGAATTCTTTTAGTTCATCAAAAGTAACTTTTCTTTTCCAGGGCTTAGGTTGGAAGCACAGTGTTTGTTTACCACATTGCCCCTGGGTTTGCCTCTGGCTTGTTCTTCCTGGGGGAGAGGCAGTGGGGTCTGCTGCTGGTTCCTAAACACTGACATCTGTGATGGCCTTCTGTAGTGAAACCATTTTCCTAGCAGCAGCATCAGGTAAGACCTTGTCATTTTCTTATAGTAATGCTTATCATTGATAAATGAAGGAAATGTGAGCTGAAAAAAAGAGCAAGTGGTTTGTTGTGTGTGTTTATTTTGTGTTTTGGTTTTTTTTTTTTCATGGAACATTCCTTTAGCTCATATACCATAGTATTGGTAATTTTTTATTTTTACCTTTATTCTTGTTGGCAAAGTACTCATACCAGTAGGTCTCTAAGGTCGCTGACATGCTCTGAGATGCTGAAGACACTTTTATAATAAATTCTGTTATATACTTGCACAAGGACCCATACTGTGAATAGGAAGGTGGCCCATCTGGCACTTGGTTGCCCCACTGCCAACCTTGGAGAAGCATCCAACCACCCAGATGCACACACACCTTTGGGGGACCTAAAGACGGACCAGGATTTACCCCCTGACTTACACCCCTGAATCCACCAATCCCCCCAGCATCCAGGGACATTGTCCCTCAAACACTGAAAAAGGAGTCTCTTTTCTGTGGGCAATTTGTGGGAGCCAGGCTACACCACACCAGAGGCTACCATGCATGTCTTTTGGGAAGACTTGTCCATGTGCCCTGGGCTTCAGGTAAGCTCTCCCTATATCACAAAATGTTCTGAGTTGGAAGGGACCCACAAGGATCATCAAGGCCAACTCTTAGGTGAATAGCTCCTGTGGGATCAAACCCACAACACTGGCATTATTAGCACCATGCTCTGAGCAATGGAGCTGATGTCCTGGGGACCATGGCTGCAGTCCTTTCCTTCCCCTCCTGGGGCTGAAGCAGAAAGCATACTTTCAGTGGTGAAGGAGAGGCACTCCATTACCTCTATTAAAAGAGGATGAAGCCTTCTTGGCCCCAAGGATGTTTTTCTGTCAGGAGCCTTTCTGTGCATTAAAGAACAGATGCTTATGCACTCTTTAGGCCAATGTCAGATTAAACCATGCTTGGCACAAAGCCCATGTTTCTTTTGCCTGTTGTCCTGGAGCTTCCTGGGCTAGGTTTGGAAGTCAGACCACATGGCTGTACTTCCCAGGATCAGGTAGGGCAAGGACATCGTCCCTCTGTGCCTTGCCCAAGTGAGGGGTAAGGCCCTGTGCTGCTGCCTTGAGCTGAAAGGGATGACCTGTCTGTGGGGAGCTTTGGGAAAGAGTTTCTTCTCTAAAAAGCGAGTATGTTGTAATCTGTTTACATTATTCACTGTCAGCTCTCTGTGACTGCCATTAGGATTAGAAACAACTTGGAAATTCTGGAGTTAAAAGTATGTAAGTTGCATGAAGATAATACTTAATAAACATGAATACACAGTAGGGAGGTTTTTCTCCATCTTTTTAATATGACTTTTAGACTTACAAGCTTTTATCTTATTTTATGAGACCATGTGAAATAAATTAAATGTAACACAAGATGCTGTTAAAAAAGACTTTATGACATCGAGAACTGGTTCTATATTAGGACCAGACACAGGCTTATTGATGTGAGCAGTTTTGCTCCCATAGATAAGCTATGGAGTCAGCTATGGCTAACCATTTAAATGCTCAGAATCAGGCCCTCATTTTGGATGCACTTCTCATTGTTAAATCAATGTGAAAGTGAAATCTGTCTCCTCTCAAAAGGAAATTGCCAAGACTTTCTACGCTAAGATTTGGGATCTGTAGAAAATGAAGCCTTTTTATTTTTTCTTCCCTCCAATAATCTGTTCAGTGAACAAGCTGTGAAAAATAGTTCTATATTTTTTCCATGTGATGCAGCAGACGGTAAATTTCCATTTAAAAGAATGATCAGAGTAGCTGCTGGCACTGAACTCTGTTGTCTTAGTCAAATCTACTTACAAAGAGTTTACAGCAATACAATAGCTTATTATTTCACTCAACCAGAAATCAGATGAAAAAGGCAAAGGGGAAGCCGGAA
This sequence comes from Lanius collurio, assembly GCA_020086605.1. Taxonomy (NCBI): domain Eukaryota; kingdom Metazoa; phylum Chordata; class Aves; order Passeriformes; family Laniidae; genus Lanius; species Lanius collurio. Next base: position 1,269,113 of record JACBWW010000047.1, read on the forward strand.
GTAGGTTCATGGTCAGAATTCTTTTCTTTCTTAACATCTTGGGTTTTTTTAAATACAGGAGTTGAGATCAGTAGTTTTATGTATAAGGAGGAGACTACTTCTTTTCACCTCTACTTTTGTATGCTGTGAAATAATCAGACTACACACTTCTATAGTGCCTTTCTTCTGGGGATCTGAAAGCACTTTACAAACATTAATTAAAGTCTCACAACACCCATGTGGAGGTAAAGGAGCATTGTTTGTGTATCTAATGCAAAGGCTTAACCTGATTCTTTAAGTACTCTACCAGGAAAATAATGGAATAGCCACAGCAAATTAATTTAACTGAATTGCTGGGAGCATTTATATGTGTGTGTATGTGTGCATGTGTGTGCCTGCAGATCTGTACTGCTGGATGCCTCACACTGCACCTCCTCTGCCCTGCACGTCCTGCCCCTTGTTGTCTCAGGGGATTTGATGTGTGCTGCTGCTTCTCTCGGTGTGTTGCCTCGGGTCCATCAACAAATGTGTGTCTTCTGGGAAACCTGGGGAAATCTCCTGTTGCCATTGATTATGCCAAGGTTAGTTTTAAAAATTTAAAAGGCAGAAAAAGTCTTTTTCTTGATCACCAAATTTGTGAATTAATATAATAGGTGGGCAGTAAGGACCCAGAAGGGATCTTTTGCTGCCTGAGCAGGACCCCTCTGGTGGAGGCTCCAGCACCTCTCCTCTTTGTCTGCCACTTGTTCTCAAGCCTGGTGGCCTTGTCCTTGCTGCTGTTGCTTCCACAGTCTCCTCATCCCAGGGAGCTTTGGGTGCAGCACTGAAGAGAGAGCTGCTTGGCTTGGCTCTTGCTGGGCTGCCAGCTCCCCTCCGTGTCTGGAGGCAGGAGAGGGGCTACTGCAGCTTAATGTTAGGCTTGGCTTGGCTACCCCTGGTAGCAAAATCTGCATTAAAATACATTAAATTATTTTACAGACTTTATAGTAGGGGTATTATTCTCCTCCAGAGGGGCTTTTAGCATCATTACTGCAGAAGTGTTTTCCATGTTCTTTGCCAGGGAGGTGCCCACCCCATGCCCTGAGCAGGTAGAGTTGTGCTGAGTATCTCCACTTGTCCACCTTTGCTGCTTTGATTTCCTGCTGTTGCTTCAGCCCCAGCTAAAGGCCAGAGCAGCCTCAGCCCAGGGTGTCTGACAGGGAAGGCTGATTCATCATGGCTCTCTAGTTGCCCTGGCAGAAATGAAAATGAAGTGAGGGAATTAATCAAAATGGAGGAGACTGAAGCTGAAGGACCAAGCAATTCTTCTATTTTCAGCTCAGTGCTGTTGTGCACAGGCATTTTTCCCACTTGTGCAGCCCAGAACTGGTGAACTCTTGCAGACTGACTTTTCCTTAGACAAATCAGATCACAAAAATATTTTTCTGGTGGTTACAGGATGCTATTATTTTCATTCTTTGGGTCAAAGCTGTAGAGAAATAGGTCCACATCACCACCATGAGTTTGAAAGATGGTTGGATGGCAGCTAAAAGCCAAAAGGGCCCCAGAGCCATGAGCTTTTGTCAGCCCTAGTCCCACACACTGTTGCAATCTAAAAATGCTTTTGGGTCACCAGCATTAAATAATTTTCTTAATCTTCGTCATGTCTTCTTTCTGCTAATTTTACTTTCTCTGTCTGACGTGGGCTCTAAGATCTTCAGTGCAAAGAGAGCATCTTTTATCTCTCTTGAGTGTCATGCAAACTTAGGGTGGTACATAAATATTTAATAATAATATTAGTAATGAAGATTAGAGTCCTGGAGGAACATGTCTTCTTCCTTGCAGATGCAGAACACATAGTGGGAATTTGTGTACTCTTTCATTTCCCTGGGGAGAATTTCTCTGCTCACTCATTTTCCAGTCGCCTCTGTCATCACCTTGGATAAGGCTATTGGGGCACACCACTCTTGACTGGGAACAACTTAATTAGAATTAGGCAAATAACTGCTTTTTCCCCTGAGACTTTGAAAGAAACTCCCCTAAAATACAAGTTTTCTCATTTTCATGTTAGAATAATGGAAACCTGGGGGGAAAATTGTCCAGAGGTGCCCAGAAAAGGGACATATGTAATGCTGGAGGTGGCTGATCTGTGCTCCCTGACAGCAGCTGAGGGGCTTCAAGGTGCTCAAGGTGGGGCAACATCAGAGGAGTCAGGCTGCAAAGAGCTCTGGCTGTCCCTAGCACCCTGCTCATTGGCCCTTCTTACTTCTTCTTTTCAGTAGCCTAAATAGTTTTTAAAATAGTTTGGCTATATAACTAGATTCACTTTTTAGGAGGGTTTATACTGTATCTTACTTAAATTTTCTAATGATTTTGGCCAATAGCGATTAATTTAAAATAATTAAGACAAATATACACATTAAATTGCCAAGCACTACATTTTTCTCATTCATTTATGACTTAATAGACTTTAGTGTATGTGTTCAGCCTTTACTAATTGCACAGTTGACAATTCTTTATGACTTTGAGGGGTTCAACATTTTCTATCTTTACTGGCTGCATCCTCTTAGCATAATCATAGTCTTAATTTTGTTTAACTTATGCTAAAGCAAAATATGAATCTAAACCACAGGAGGCAAATAAAACACGTCATTGTACAGTTCACTACATTTTATAAAACCATTTTACAACATGAACCATCCACTCGTTCTGTTCAATAGAGTAAATGGGATCTAACCATGCTTTAAGGACTGTGCTCATCTTTAAACTGATTAGTTTCTCTCCTTATTACAAAAAGCAGGCGTTTATACCAGGTCTAACGTCTAATTTTATATACAATTAAATGGGTAATCCTTGTTGCCTCCACCATAATCATTTAATCATTGTTATTTACCTTGAGGCTTTTTGTGTAGGATCAGAGACCCATTTCTCCCCTTGCTCTGTGGTGTGGGACAAAGGAGACCCTTTTGGTCCTGGTTGCCGCAGGTAGAATGGATGGAGGTGCACACAAGGGTCAAGCTCACGGCCTGGAGTCAGTGGGAGATCAAGGAAGATGGAGCCTCGTGCCTGGTGCTGGTTGGGCAGCAGGGATGGGGTGGGAAGGTGGAGGCAGGGATTGGTGTCAGCAGGGTCATCGGAGGGGCAGGGGCAGAGCAGTGCTGCAAGCTGTGCCCACTCCCCTCTGTGACACATTTGGGGTTCCCAGTCAAAGGCAGCGAAGCAGGGTTGGGATGCTCATGGGGCAGCTCTGGAGATGGGTCTGGTGGGGATAAACACTTCAGGGACTGCTGTGAGGATGCAGCACTATAGTCAGAGGCCGGAGCATTCTCCTGCCCGGGGCACCTACACGGCGATGCATCTTCCCTGCTCTGCACCGGCAGCGGGAAAAGCAAACGGTGCCTTGACCAAAGGTTAATGCTTAAAAAAATCCCCCAGGGCAGGGAGGAGGCAGCCGGGGCTGGCAGCAGCTCAGCAGCCAGGGGCTGAATGTCGGCCGGGAGCCCATTTGCTCATAGCAGCGCCTGGTTAAACCCCCAGCCTGCACATGGCTTTAACCAAGTGCAGCGCAGCGATGTGAGCGAGGGTCTGCCTTTGGCATGAGGGCTCTGCTCGGCCCCGCGATGAGGAGAGGAAGGCTGAGATTTGCACTGGCAAACAGGCTTCCTTCTCTATTGTTTACTCTTTTTTTTTTTTTTTTTTCCTTTTTAAAATCGTGTTTAACACTTGTACAATTTGGTGAAATTACAAGCCCGCGAGGACAGGGGGAGAAGCCAGTCTGTTTAAAAAATAAAAAGAGGACATGATTACTTTGCTGAAGCTGTACTTTCTATTTTCTCTTCCAAAAGAGACAAAGGGAATAAATACTTAAAACCCAGTGGTGACGACAGTGAAGCAATCATGCAGTCGCTGGATACCTTTGTCTCAGGGAGGCATGTAGTCATTTTTACATGTCTGCCACTGGGTGTCAAACCTTTCTTTTCTTCCCCTTTCCATTTTGGATGGCCAAACTGATTATCTAAAATAGAAAATTAGCACACAATGGCTTTACTCTGTGATACCCCTTATGCAACTAATGGGCAAAGCTTGTTAATTGGTTGTAAATGCCAGCAGGTTGCCAAGATAATACTTCAGAAATAAGCGGGTATTCTGATAATTACAGCAATCTTCATCTATAAAAGCTTAAGTAGATGAAGTACTGGCTGGCTTAAAACCAAGATTTATCCCGCTGCACTCGCATTAAAAGAAAAAATAAGATGAAAACAATAATGTAGCAAAACAATTATATAGCAGGAAGCGTTGTAGGTTTTAGAGATTGTGAAAACTCAGAAAGTAAAACAGTGCTGTAATAACCAGTTATGGAAAAATAGGCCATTTACATTTGTGTATAATTAAATAGTAGGCTATGCAATTTCACTTTTTAAAGTAAACTGCCTTTTCCTTTTTTTATAGGGCAACGTAGCCATAATTGCTGCATTAAAGCTTTAATGAAAGAAAAAAGCAGCAGATCAAGATGACATGTAACATCCACATTTGTACTGTGGTGTTCTGCTTGTTTAGTAATGGGAAGCAACTGAGGAGATTAAAATTGCAGAATTCTTCTTAGTTTTTTTCCCCGAAAATTGCTATAGGAAGATCATTCAAAGTCTAAAGTACATACAATTTATTTTTCTACCTTCAATCCACAAGGATTTAATGACTTTCCTAAATCTCAGAGTGTCTGAAGAAATACTTTCTTGCAAAAAGGGAGATATTATTTCAGCTCATCAAAATTATCAAAAGTAAGCGTCTCAAACTTGAAGTGTAGAGGTCTCACCTCATGTTTTAGACTATTACTGCAAATACCGAACACTATTTTTTAACTCAGGACTGCTTTTCAGCTTTCCTGTTGGAATGATCAACAGGTTGATATATCATCTTGTTATTTGTCATTTTGAGATTTTTTTTTTAATATGTTACAAACAAATTGCAAAGTGCGGTAAAGCCAGGCTCAGCTGTGTTAAAGCTCCAAAATATGGGTGCGAGATTTCAACCCAAATTTTTGTGTATGATAGACTAAAACAGAGTTGATATTGGGGCAGGAGAAAGCATTTTTTTCCCCTAATGACCTTGGATGCATCTCATAGGCTGATTTTAATCCTACGACTGAGGGCATGTTTTGGCAAATTTTGGCACATTTTGTCAGGAGTGGCTCAGAGACAGAGGAGTGCAGGGCAGTCCTGAGGGGCTGCTTTGCTTGGGCCTTGGGGGAAAAGGCAATGTCAGAGTGGGATACCCTTTCTGCTGGGTGTCTGGGTGTCTGTGTTGTTGGCTTGCAGGTAACAGGGGTCTGCCCTTGGGTAGTGCTGCTCTGCTGGAGCATTGGCCCTTCCCCTCTGACTCCACTGCAGCAGGGTCAGACCATGCAGAGGCACAGGGGCTGCAGAGAGCCCTTTCCTGGTGGCTGAATGCATGTGCCAGGCATGGTCTGGGGTGCAAGGCCCTGGCACAAGAGCAGATCCCACTGGATTTTTCCAGACGTGGGAAATAGGCTATAACATGCCCTCCAGTAGGATCAGCCTGGTGGAACAGTGGTGGATGTGCTGGAAACAAAGCACATCATGCTGTGGAAAGTTAGATTTGCATGCATGCATTGTGTCATGGTAGTGAGCTTATCAAATATTTGATGGAGATGTCTTTCTTGTGTATGATCATGCAACATTCACTCAAAATTTTTCTCACACATTATCCATTAAAAAAAAAAAGAGCCCACTGCACAACTGGGGATAGCTTGCTGTGCCAACAAACCCCTTACATTTTGGCAGATAAAGAAGTGCACCATGTCACCTAAACTCTCCAGGGAAAGAAGATCTGAGAGCACAGGGGCTGCCAGGGGAGTGGGGTGCAAGGCCAGCCCTGCTGCCTGCCAGCCACAGGCACTGCACACATAATGGACTTTCCTAGTTAGTACATAATATATGGCACTTGTCCGAAGTGTGGCTGCAGGAGCCAGCGGAGGAAGAAATAACTTGACGAGATCCTTTAATGGATCTCTCTCCCTTGTCTTCCAGGAACAAAATAAATAGGAGACTTTTTCAACTGGCGTGTATTTCCATTTATGCTTTAAAAATTCATGAGCATAGGTTTCATATGATGGTGTAGTTACTATGGTAATTGTTTATTAATCTGGAGGAGCTTGGTAATTACCACAGTACAGTTTATATAACTCAAACTCAGAGTTAAAGTGCGGTTATGATTTCTTTACACATCCATCTTTTAGACACTTTTTTCAACTTTAAAAAAAAAAATTATTTAACAGAATATGCATTTTCCCCTCTCAGTTCTACTTTTATCCAAGTGCATACATTTCTGGAAGAGCAGAGAGAGTGCAAAAATGATAGAGAAAAGCTTGCTTGGAGTTGGCAGGCCAGGACAGCCAGGAAAAAATGTGCAGAGTTATGTTGCAAGTGGATATTTTTTTAATTAAAAAAAAAAAAGTCTTTCTCTTTTCCCTGGAGGATGGCTCATTTGTGGGAGGGCAGCAAGGGCCAGAAGAAAGAAATTGATAAATTGGGGATGTTGCAGGAGCCCATGTGTCCAGCCTGGGACCGTCCCTCCAGCTGAGCATGAGGCTGAGGGATGTGGGACTGTGGGAGGACGTGTGTGCATTGTCCTGCAGCTCTGGTGTTTGTGTGTTGCAGAGGCACACAAGAAGAAAACCACACGTGCTGGACTGAGGATGAATGGCTGGCTAGCTTTGGCATCTGGGTTTTTTCAGTGTTGTGTGTGGTTTTGCTAATGGACAAGGCATGAGTGGAGAGGTGCTTGCCAGTTAAACCATGGCCCTCCAGAAACTCCTGTTGCCAGCTCTCCTCAGCCCTGACAGTATCCCAGGGGCATGTACTTGCCTTTCCTCGAGAAATTTAATGTAAAAAGTCAGTTTATTCATTCAATTTTTTTTTTTTCAGAGGAGCACCACTAATGGTATCACTGTAGTGATGCGCTCCAGAAACCCAATGTCTTAGAAAACCATGTGAATGTTTGTCAGAGAATTTTTTTTCATTTATCTGAAAGCTCCTTTCTCCTAGAGAGTGAAAAATTTTGCCCGCTGTGAATTTTGTTCCTCTGGTGATTCTAGCTGAGAGACAATTAATGAGTGTCAGCTCATTCTGTGATACCCACAAGCCAGGAGCAGCCCTGTTGGTGGGTGACCCCTCCTCACCCATCCCTGCTCTCTCCTGCTGGCTTGTGCGGCTGGCGGGCTGGAGAAACTCCCTGGTCGGCCTGGCTTCATTGCTGAGAGATTCACATTATTTATATGGAAAAAGTGCAGGATGCCATCTCCTCGCTCGCTCTGCCTGCATAAATTGCGCGTGTTTATTATTCATCGTAACACAGCACATTCTCTGTTTCTGTGTCACTTGTCACTAATCACTTATGCATCTGATGTGCGGATCCAGAGCAGGTTCTTAAGCATTCTTGGCTTCAAAACATAAGATATGCATGGGTAAGAGTTTATCCCACCCCCAAAATAACAACTTTGATACATTTTCAAAAGGGAAAGTGCATATGTTACAGTACTCAGGAGCAGCAATAACCAAACTAGCTGAGAAGTGACACGGACTTGGGTTATTTTCTTGTTGCTTTCTTTTTTCTTTTTTTTTTGGTTTCTCTTTAGTATTTCATGAAAGTGTGTAAAAATCTTAACATTTGAATGCCACACGCTTCGTTCTGCCTGCGAGATAAAGGACATTTCTCTAAAAGAAACATACGCTCCTTGTTCCTTGTTTTGATTCCCCGTACAGCTTGTCACAATGCATTTACATTTTGCCCATACATTTGGATTTGCAACCCGAGCTGTGCTTTTGAGGAAGGGATGCAAACTCTTTTCTTTGACTTTTGGGTGTCAGTTGGGCACTGACTGGAGCTGGGCAGGTGTGGAGGGTGCAGGCTGCACGCACCCCCCTTGCAGCTTCCATTGCTACCCATGGCCCCAGGGGCTCCTTTGTGAGGGGCTGCTGGCTGCGTTGGCCATCAGCTGGGGAAGGGCTCTTTCCTGGCACTTTTCTCTGCTGTTGCACCTCACTCCCTTCCCAGCCCACCTCCCAACCCATGGAAGCCAATTGCCAAACCTCAGTGGCCGGCAGCACTGTGTCTACCCCACCTTTTCCTGGCATATTTCTTCCTCCTGTCTCTTGTAGACTCTGGGAAATGCCAAAAATTCCCTTTTCCTTGTCTGGATCTGCACTAGGGAGCACTGTGGAAATGCTGGCAACCCTGGGAACCTTGTGTTTAAGACAATGCCATGTTTTTCCCCTTCTCATGGTGCCAGATGAGCAGCACTAACAGTGTGAGGCTGGGAACAGAGAGAGACTCCAGCCTCAGCGGGGATAACACAGGCACAGAGTCTTCTGGAGTTTGGGTAGTGCTGTGATTACTGGTCATTCAGCTGGGCAGCTGCCATCTCTAAAGCTGAAAATGTGGAAAACATTCTTTCATTTTCCAGTAGTTGACATGATTGCTCTGTAACTCTGCAAACCTTGTGAGCACAGCCAGTGCTGGGTCCACCTACAGGTCTCCTCATGAGCTCCTACATCAGACCCCTGCAAGAAATGATGGCTAAGCCCTATCTCCACTGGTCTGTGGCTCACCTGCTAACCTGCAGTAGAAAAATCTGTGATATTGGCCTGGCCTTGTGGGAGGGCAATGTGCAGAGCAACTGCCAGAAGAGCCACGTGAGTTAACCTATATTTAATTTAATTTCCTGGAATCATAGAATGGTTTGGGTTGGAAGAGATCTTAAAGATCATGTAGTTCCAGCCTCCCTGACTTACTTTTTTTTGCACCAAGCATCAGCAGAGCTGATTATGTACAGTCGAAATACTGAAGAAATCACAAATCTGGTCAAATTGTCTGATGTGAATGTTTTCTCCTTCAAGGCTGCTGAAATTGAAGCCTGCTTACTGACCAGTGCAGCTGGAAACAGGAGTTTCATCCAAGGAGAAAGATAATTTTAATTGTTCCCTGTTCTGCTGATATCTGATGGGAACAGTCTTACCTAAAGACTTTCAATTGCAAGTCCTCCTTGACTGTGAAGTCAGCCCTGTGATAACACCAGAGAGGCAGCTTGAAATTAGGATACAGAAAACTGATGCCAAAAATATGTCAGCTTGGAAGGTCATTAAGAATTATCCATTTGTGCATGTTCACATGCCAACAGTACCTTAAGTGATTACCTTAGAGGAATGGATTTGTCTAATCAACATATGAATTAACAATATAAAATTCTGATTGATAAATCCAATAAGAATTTACAATTTCCCAATGAATCTAACTGGAATGGAGTTTCACTGGATGTGAATGTGAGAGGAGCTGTTGGTGTTCTTTGCTAAAAATGACTCTTGGTGGTATTTTTCCACTTTATGACACCACAGTTGTAGGTGACTGATCTAAAAACCAGCCTGCCTGTACCTCAGGCAGGGACACGTTGTTCCAAAGATCTTGGCTCATCATTTCCAGTAGTTATTTTTTAAACCTCCCCACCTACACCTTTATTGATCTTTTGGAATTTTTTTAAGCTCAGCTAAGAAATTAACCTAGACTGGTATTGGCAGACAAATGATGTGGTCTAAATGTAATAGTTGGTAGAATCCTGGTTAAGTATTTTTACATTTAAGCACTTAGATAAAAACGGCTGATATTTAACTCTGCTTTTCTCCATGGATATAGCTCAGGAGGGAGTTTTGATTTTTATTTCTGAAAGATAGATTACATTAATATTTTCCTGAGTTGTGGATTATATGTCCTTCACAAAATGTTTTTAAAGTCTAGAAGAGCAAAAGGTTTAGGTTTAAAAAATATCTGGTACAGCTGGGCATTTTTTTTCCTTATAAATCTCTACTTTTGTAGCATCTAGGATCAGTGCAATCCACACACTGTTTTTTAAAATAAGCCCTAATTGGCAAATATATTTCATTTGACATTTACAATACACTTTTCATGATTCCTTGCTCCATCTTTACCTTTTTGGCTTGTGTCTTTTTAGGTTTGGGGCATTTGTAGTGAGCACCAGCTCTACAAAATGCTGTTAAAGCTGCTGCTAAGTCTAGCTCTTGTCAAACTGCAGGTTAAAGACCCAGATAATAAGAAAGCACTAAAAGAGTTGTTACATTTCATTACTCTGTGTCATTAATGTCTTCTTATGCGCTAATGAAACAAAGTTAGGTCATAAATGTCTTTGAAATGTAAGATTATTGAGGGTTTCTTTGACTTCTGGCTGTTGTAGTGCCCTGTGTACCATTTCTTTTGCAAACTAAAAATTGCCATAGTAAAATCTACTGTTTCATTGAGGTGGAAATTTCAAAGAATGCTTAATTTCAATTCTTCTACTAAAATGGTTTGGGTAATCATGAAATGGGTAACATCAGTTGCCAAAACCCTGTACATCATTTGACCAGGCAGAAATGGTGCTGATCTGGGCCTCTCCAGTGTATTCCTGGCTGTGGGGAATGCCATGAGGGCATCCAAGGCACGCACACACACACACACACACACACACACACACACACACACGGTGAGAAGCACCTTTATTTGTTGGTAACATTACAGGATGTCCCAGGAGGCTCCCAGGTCCAGAGTCACAGCCCTCCCTTCTGTTTTCTTTTTTCCTATACCTAGCAGCTGTCAATTCGATTTTTTTTTCACCTTTTTTTTTTGTCCCAGATCTGTGGCACTTTCTGTGTAATTTATGGCATGTAACTTTCAGTGAGAAAAACCCCTAAATGTAAAAATCATGGTAAGAACATGAAGGTAAAAGCACTTGCTTGCTGCTGTAACTGGAAAACAGTGCACTAAGAATCAGTGTACACTGAAATGATGTCTTTGTGCCTATGGACATTATGGATAACACAGCAGCCAAGCTGCATCGTACAGCAGGCTTCCCAACGGGGAGGGGAGGGGAAGGCAGCCCGTCAGAACTGCCCCATGCCAGCCCTCTCCCTGGCAAGGTGAAGGTGCGGAACACACCGTGTGAGCCCCGGAAGGCAGGAGCGTGGCTGTGCCGCGCTGGGCGCTGCAGTGGCGCGGCTCCCTCGCCCGAGAAGGGAGCGGGGGGCGGCTGCTCGGGGCTGCAGCCCTGCGCCGCACAACGTCCCGGGAAGCGGCGCAGAGAAGCATGACACAAGCCTTGAAACATTTAGGGAGGGGGCATGTTATTTTAATATCCTTTTTTGTGCTTAATAGAAAAGGGGTTTGTGGTTAATTCTTTATTATCTCCGACAGCAGTTCTCGCTTCGGCTCCTCTTTCTTTAACTGCCAAGCTAGCATTTTCCTTTTTTATTGCTCCTTTCTTCGAGGTTTGCTTTGGAATTGTGCCAGTTATCATTTCCCATTAGGGCAAATATTGCATCAAACTCATGATTAGGGATTTGAGGGCTTGGGAATATCATTCTCTAACATTTGTCTTTCATTTTCTAAGTATTTTTCTCTCTCTTTGTACACACACATATGCGCACATGCCTGCATGTCTGTGGATATACATATGTGTATATATATTTATAGAGAAGAAGAAAGAGTGTGCTGCATGTGTCTGATTACATGGGTAGGTTTACATGTGTGCCTGTGTCTATTTGCATGTAAAGTTTAAACCTCGTCTCCTAGACAAAGGAAAAGGGAAGAGATTTCTCCTCGTGTGCAGTTTCAGAGGACTCAGAAGGTTAATAAAGGAGAAGAATAACAGATTTGTTTGTATGTTTTGGGTTAAATACTTCAGTTTTGCAGAGAAGGAAGGTGTTAAGAACACACACAGCGAGCGTGGAGATGAAGCCACTGCTAGGGAGCTGCAATCAGTTTTACCGACCCTACAAAACTGGGGAACAACACTGCCTATTTTTGAGTGTGCCTTTTATGGAACCCTTTCTATTACCTTTACCTGTACATATATAGTCCCTTCATGTCTAGCACATCCCTTGAATAAAGTGACAAAAAATATTACATTTCTAGAAATGAACTATTCTGCTGTATGAACATATGCTGCACCAACTATATTGAAGAACTATATAGATACTTGGGCTCTAATTTGGACATCCTGAATTGCTCATTAAAGGTGCCCATTTCTGTTGGTTAAAGGTGGCCTAAATGTCCTGAGGCAGACAAGAGACTGTGCTGGGCATGTGCAAGGATTAGGCTTCAAGGCGTCTGGGTACTGGCTTAATCTACCTCTTCCCTTGCTTACCTCCCAACGTTTAGGCACTTCTGAGATATTCCAAAATCTTTCCAGCTGCCACCTATTTCTGATGCTGGCTCACAAAACTCAACACCAGCTTTCAGTGCCTAATTTTAGGAGGATTTTTCCAGAATGTATTTTTTTTCCTGGTAAAACTTTGCTTACACCTGGCCTGAGGGAAGGCAGGTTACAGGTGGTTCCCCCCACCAGGTGCCCTTGTGGGAATGGGAATTGTGGTGGGGTCTGGGGTCCCCCCCCCGCCCTCCTGACTCCCCCCTTCCCAAAAAAGGGTTCCCGAGAGCCAGGCACCATCCTACTTCACACCCGGCAAATCACTTAACCTCTCAGCACGTTGGCTTTCGCAGCTGTTAACACGGGGAATGGTTTTATTTTGCCTCCTCTCGTAAAGAGCATTGCGGCTCCGATCGACCCGAGGCCAAGCATTATTTCCACTTACAGATAAGTTGGATTTTGGCAGCCGGTGAGAGAGAAGCAAGCACATTCATCTGGGTAAAATCCCCTGGCTGGAGAAATAGCCAACGGGGAAGTTTTATAAGGCAGGCACAAAGCAATATCAGCAATATCCAGAGCAAATCTTGTATCAGGGTTGTCATTTTTGCTCCGACCTGGCAGTGGTCGGCTGGGGAATTGGGGGGTCTGTGAGGAGACGAGGCGAGCAGCAGAGCGGTGATGGCCAGCTCAGCTGGGGTGCTGCTGACACTCACAGCACCAGACAGGTTCCTAAATACATATATTTCCAGGCAGCCAGTTTGCCTCCAAAAAATTTATTCGTCAAGGCTTGTTCCCATCTGCCAAAAGAAAACATGTCATTTATAAAAAACCCCGAAAACCTAACACTGACAGACAGGAGTGCGTTGTTGAGCTACAGCCCTCTGCTTTTACCTGAGCCAAGCGTGTGGGGAGACAGCCCTGTCACCCACATGCTTTATTAACAGTCAGCTTTTAATTGTGCTTCTCCTTTACTCACAGTTCACCTTTTATTTTTTTCCAACAAATATCGCACTTTCTTTATTAAAATTTCTGCAAAAATGAGCCCAGGCAAAGTGACTCAGTCACTGTGCAGATAAAATACAATGTCACCTCTTTCCTTGCTCCTAGTACAATGGCTGTAAGTTAAAATCACTACAGTAATTTTAGTAATTTATGCTGTAATCCAGACTGATAAACTTGACTCCATGTTTCTAGCTCTGCCCTGCTTCTTCTGCCCTCCCTTCCTGAAAGTAAAGTCGTGGTCCCCGCATGGGAAAGCTTCAAGTTGAGAGAAGATACAATAAACTCCTAGTTATTTTAGAAGTCTTTAAGTGATTAAGGCAAAAGGATGGTTAATTATAATATTCTAAAAACACAGCTGCTAAAAAAAAAGTTTCCAGCAGCCACCAACTTATTATTTTTTCATCATCTTAGACATACTTATGACATATGGGAAAAATAAAAGATTAAATCTCTGTCCCCAAGCTGCCCCCACAGCCACGCAGTCCTGGAACAAGCAACATCTTCTGAAAGAAGGAGGCTCGGCCTGACTCCCTGCCAGTGTGCGCAGGGGCGGCTTCCGGCCCCACGTTCACTTTCACAGCCTTGAATCTTCTGTCGGGTTTGCAAAACATCAGCTGGGAAAACTGTGGCTAAATCAAGAGCAACCACAGTTTGCCAGGGAACAAATATCCCAGCTTTGGCCGTGATAGTCTTCCATGCACTCCCGCTCATGTTTTCATTTCTCACACATCACGGAAATAGAAAAGTCATTGCTGGTATTGCTAGTGGGACTGAACTCTGGAGCCCCATAAACACTTTCACTGTGTCTCAGTAAAGAGCAGCAGCCTTCTCCCTGTGCCCACATTGTTGAGGCTACCTCAAAAATAAATCTGCCTACAAGAGGAAACCACAATATTTTTCTCAGAGGCGGATGGTGCCTTGGGTGGGGAGAAGACTTTATATTGCCAGTCTATCCATATGTCAAGGCCAAAGTGAGTAAGGAGCCCCCGGTGTGGTGTGGCACCCGGGAAGTTGGGCAGCAGTGGGCGACTGTTATTGTTGGCAGTGTTATTTATGCTGAAGTGCTTTAAAAAAGTCATCACTTTGTTTTAAAACTACAGATCAGGCAGGATGGCTTCTAACTTATGATCAAGGTGGAGACTGCTAAGGAAACCAGAGACACTCAAATGAAAAGTAGATGTTGCTTCAAACACTATCCAGAAGCTGTGGTTGCACAAATGGCACAGCAGTGTCTGTGATGGCTTGGTGAGGAGAGCAGGCTTTCTATGAGTGAGGTCTGACCATGCCCTTATTACAACCAAGCCATAAGCAGCTAAGGAACACAAGCTTAACCTTTGTGCTGCAGCAATGTGCCAGTTATACATACTGCAAAATCATTTCTTTTAGTTAAGTGGGAGGCAGAGACCATGGCTGTGATGGTGTTTGTACAAAGCTCTGGTGAAAGAAACCATCCACACTGGGAGCACAGCAGGGTGTCCCTCATTTCCCAGTGTGACTATCAACTATTCTGAAGTGGGAGGAAAGAAGGCATTCCAGCCCACTAAAGAAACACTTCCAGCTCCTTTACAGAGAAATGTCATTGGAGGTTTGGAAAAATACTGTCCCATGTTTGTTCCAAACCTTTCCAGGTCTGTCTGTGGCACATCACAGAGTGCTGGCATTGCTTGGCATTGCTGCCCTGGCAGTGCTGGTTCTGAATAGGGGCTGACAAGTGCTGCAAGTGGCTCTCATGACACCCTGAAATCCAGGATGTGCCTTCCTCCCAGCTGTTCTTTCCTCCAGTGTCCCATCACCACAGGGTGAGAGCTCACAAACAGAGCTGACTATGCTTGTGAGTGAGATTTGCAACTTGAGTCTCAGGAGAAAGGAAAATTTGGGCACCTGGGAGATGAGACCCATCCTTAAGATAAACAAGAATGAATTTTTGAGGTGCGAGTGTAATGGAAACACGGGCTCCTGTACATGGGTATGTACGTACTAGGGGTACCTGGCCCAGCTGGTGCAATGCAGAAAGCCTCTCTACAGTCTCCCAGTCATAGGAAAACATCCCCAAAGCTTGCAAGGANAGAAAGCCTCTCTACAGTCTCCCAGTCATAGGAAAACATCCCCAAAGCTTGCAAGGAAATGTCTGCAGGAGGATGTGAGGCACAAACTGGGGTAGCAGCAGGATGAGGAGCAGTAATCAGGCCTTCTCTGCCAACGTGGTTTTCCCCATGCTTGCCATTTTCCAACCCTTTTTTTCCTGTGGAGCAGCTGGGATGTCATGCACATGGACCAGGCTACCATGTGTTAATGCTTGGTGCCACAGCCATGCCACCAGCTGGCCACCTGTGTGGAGCTGAAATCCGGCAGCATGGAGCACCAGGGCTCATTCCCTGGGGCAGGAAAGTGTCTGATCCCTCCTCTCCACTCTCTGGCACCACTTGTTTCACAAAAATTATGCATCAAAACCGTTGTAGCAGCAGGGTGGGACGATGCCTCACCCCAAAGCCACTCAGGCTAGTGGAGATGGCGCCCCTCATTCTGGAGCCTCTGGGACAGGTCAGTCAATAACAGCAATAACACCATCAGAATTGTTCTCATGGGCTCACAGGGCTGTAGATGCTACCAATAGCCACCTTTGGGCTTGCACCAGTGCAGGGGAAGTTGTGCTGGCTTTCTACTCCTCACAAAAACACCTGTCTGCACTCAGGAGGTTTTCCCATCACTTCCCATGAAAGGCTCATGCAAACACCTTTACTGTCATCATAGCTTGTGTTAACTCGGTATAACACAGACCAGCTGAAGTTTATAGTGCTGTTTTTTATAGAGGAGCATTTATTTCTTGTATCAACTCTCAAGGATGTTTTATCTGTTTTATATCCCATTGAATCCTCTGTGAAACTGCACTAGTTTACAATAATTTTATTACTTTATTAATTAAACGTTTTCCAACAAGCTAGCTATGGCATTTCTTATCATCAAGGGTTCCATTAGTTTTTAATGGTGTGAGACAAAATTACCATTTACCCACATGCAATTTAAGAAGCATCATTAACACAGAGAAAGCACCAGGTGGGATTTCTAATAGTTACTGTTTCTCATTTTTGTTTTTATTTAAAAGGAATAACTGGTTTTGAGGTTTTTGCTGCAAGGTTGCCAAATCCTCACTTTGTTTTTTATGTTCAAGATAATTTAAAATAATGTTCTTCTATCTCCTTAGGCTCTTCTTCACACTATTTCCCTTATCAGCACATCGCGCGGTGCGTACGCAGTGTCTCGGTGCAGCCGGGTGAGTGTGTTGTCTGCACAGTAATCACCAAGAACAAAGACTCATCTGCACGGTCAGTGAGCAGGGCTGGGGGGCTGTGTGTGCACACGTGTGCCTGAGACACTGCCTGGCTTTGCAGGGCTGGGGCAGGAGGGAGCTGAGCCGGTGCAAGCCCCACACCACACGCAGCTCCCACCTTGTGTGGTCGGGGCCCACAGGCGCTGCTCGCTGGGTCCCACAGGACCCATTCCAAGCACAGGAGAGCGGGCACTGCTCCTCAGCCATGCTCCTCCATGGCATCAGGGACCAGCACCGTGACGACAGGAAGTGGCAGCGCTCCTTTTTAAAGTTCTTGAGAAACTTTGACACAGTTTGATACTTTGCTAGTGGTGTTCCATGTGAAAGACAAGGGAAACCCCAAGGATGTAGTGAACATTTATCTTAAACGAAATGGGAATAATTAAACGGCACCTTCATTACTACATTCTATTCAATTATGCTGACTATTAACTAATTGCTGACTCAGTCCATTTACATGTTAATAAATGTCTGTGTTTAAGGTCCTCCTTGGTTAATTTTCTAGGTTTAACAATACAGAATTGCCGGTCTTTTTTTCCCCATGAACTCATTGCTTTTGCTCCTGTGACCTCCTGCTGGCGTGCATGGCTGTGGGTGGTGCAGCCCTGCCACTGGCCATGGGGCACGCAGTGGGTCAGAGCTGCGGCCTTGCCGGCGAGAAGGAGCGTGAGGGTCCAGATGGTGCACGATCCCATGAACCGCTGAGCGCGAAGCGCGCGGGAGGGTGTTAGGGATATTTAGTGGGATGTGTTTGACAAGGTGTTTCCTTATTTAAAGGGGAGGGGAGGAAAAGGCAGATGGTGTGGCTGTTTCTAATGACATTCCCTGGCTGGGTTTTTTAACAGCAGACATAAGAGGGGCATAAGCACCTGACGGGCCTGTCTGCTTGGCTGCTGGGAGGGAAAGGACGCTGACAAAACAGGTCCCACTGCCACCCTGCTACCTGTTCTACTTACTTAATATGCCAGGGTGCCTGGTGAGGCTGATGGAAGGGTCTGTCCTGGGCCAAAGTCCCCAGAGCCACTGGTCCCTGCCCTCCTGCAGTGTTTACCCTGTCGCTCTGTCACATCACAGCCACACAGCTTGGGAAAAACAGCTCTCTTTCACAGAACCCCACCACCCCTGTTTTGCTTCCCGGCACCCCTCTCCCTCCCACCTCATCCTGTCTTATTTTCCTGCTTTCTCAGCCCTCTTCTCACCCAGGTGGCTGTGCTGTCACTGCCACCACTGTGCAGGTCTGTCCCACCACAGGTTGGAGCTGCTGCTGCCTGCCCAGTGGCCTCCTGGTAACACCTGGGGCGATGCTCTGGGTGGGAGAAGGGAGGTTACAGGTGGTGTTTTCCTCTTGGAGGTTTTTAAGCATGCTGCAAACAGAAGTGGTCCAATATTTTTTTATGCTTACAAGCATCTATTAAGATAGAAACAGATTCTGAACTTCCTAAATGGGCAGATAATTGTTCCATGACAGAGAGCAAACAAATGCATGGCGATGTCCTCCTTTAAATGTACGCTGCACTGAGCTTCTGGTCAGATAATTTTCTAATTAATTTGCTTGTGCAAAGCATGGAACAAAAGCTCTGATTATATATTAGAGCAAGAGGTGCAAAAATATCTTCCTGCAAAGGGACTCTGGGGTGGCCGCCCTGGCGGCAATGCCACTGCAAGCATTAGCCACCAAAGCATCCTGACCCCCCTCAGCATCCCAGGGGGTGGGACAGATCCCACCACCCCCTGTCAGCCTCAGGAACCCCCTGCCTGGGTCGGCGGCCGGCTGGGTGGGTTGGGAAGCGGTGCCAGGCGGGCAGGCGGGCAGCGCAGAGTTGTGACTGGCACTTTATGCTAATGGCTCAGTCATTATTTATTCCTTTGGAATTCATTACAATCGCATTATTTGCGATCGGCTCATTTAGTGTCACGAATGCATCCGTAGGATTTTTTTTATTGTGACCTAATTAATAATGAATGATTCTATTCTGAAGCGCCGCCGTACGCGGGGTTTTAAGGCTGGCGCAAGAATTACAGCGAGCGCTGCTCGGCTGCTCCGTGCGCGGTGACAAACGGGCCAGCGAGCGCTGCTCAGCCGCCCGGGGACCCCGGGCAGAGGCTCCCCACAGCTTCCCTGTGGCCAGCAGCCCTCAGCCCAGGCGTCCTGTGCAGCTGCAGCTTTCTCTCTGTTCAGAGTAATTTTTTTTTTTTTTTTGACGGCAGAAGCTCAAAGCTGACTCTTCTACCAAAACCAAAGTTGAGCGCTGACCTTCTCTAAAGCAAGACAAAACTTCAACATGTTTGGGAAAATTCTGTCTCAGTTTTCGTTGACCAGTAATATAGTTGGGTATTGTAAAGCTGTACAGGAAGAGAAGATCTTCACTGACAGAAATTCTTCACCATTTTACTTAAAAGTAAATATTTTCTTTGAACATAGTACTTTTAAAAAAGACCCCAAAACCCAAAAACAAATTAACTCTTCTTTTTACAGAAAATTTCTAGCAATACTTAAAAAGTAATTTTATTTTGAAAGCACTGAAGAGACATCGACTTTTCTAATTTTTGCCCTCCTCAAGAACCTTGGCAATACCCAAAAGAATATACTCTTTTTTTCCCAAGAAAGTTCTCACCCAAATCTTTTGCCAAGACCTACTTTTATGTGAACCCATGCCATCCATCAGCTCCATTTCGCACTGACCCCAAGCCTGGGTAAATGTGGCATCACAGCATGGAAATGGCTTCATCTTTCCCTACTCAACACCTCCTTGCTAAAAACGCTTCAGTTCAGCAGCAGGGATGTCAGTTCACACTGATGTCTGGCCTAAATTCATTCCTGGAGGAGCAGTGCAGGGAAGTCCCTGTCCACTGCAAACCCATCTCAGCTGAGCAGGTTGAACTGCACCATGTTTTTTTATTTTCACAAAGTCACATCATTTCAAATCTCCCTGCAGAGCAACAAGCACATTTTAAAAATATTTGTGAAAGCCTACAAATAGTTACAATGATATAAATAATATTTTTGTGAATGCAAACCTACTCCTCTGTTTCCCACAAGGACAGCCTGGGGGGACAGTAAAAGGGCAGCATGGCAGCTCTGGGTTCAGACACATGGGAACATTTAATGGGAAGCAACAGCTTCTCCTTTCTTTCCAGCTGGGGTACACCTGCACCCCTTGCAGCATTCCAGGGGTTAACCTCTCTCTGGAGCTGGGCAGAGCCAAGGTGGTGGCTGCCAGCTTGGTCTGGGTTTTGCAGCAGGAGCCTTGTGGCTCCCAGCCACCCCTGCAGGCAGCACCCAGACCCACACGGCAGGGCAAACCCCACCCCTGCCCTTCATACCTTTGACACAAGCACTGTAGACAACTTCCTTTAAGATTTTTAAGGCTGAACCAATGATCTTGTTTCATTTTGTTACAATGAATATTATAACTCAGGTAACCAACCTGAACTAACAGCAAAAACTGTGTCCTGGACTAATTTCCAGATATAGCTGAAGTTGTGACATTTTATGAATTTTCTTTTATGTAGCCATTGTTGGCTACATTCTGAGAGAATGATTCTCTTGCTCATCCCGGTGGAGAGTTTCAGGTTGGCATAAGACCTTAAATCCTTTATGAACAGCTGCAAGACAAACATATGAAGTACTTGCTAACATCAAGTCATAGAATACTTTGCACTAATACTTCAGGACAAAATTTCCTAAAAAAAAAAATGTTACAGCAAAGAAGGATTTTTAGAAATCTATTTTTGCTCATGGTGTGACATTTTAAATAGCAAGGGGAAGGGCTCCTCATCCACTCCCATTGCAAAACCTCCCAACAGTGCCATGCTGCTTCCAGGTGGGAAGCAGGACCTCCTGCCTGTGCTGGTGTATGCTGCTGGCAGGGCTGGATTCCTCCCACACATTGCTATTGGCTTTAGGTCCTTACAGAGCAAATTACTCAAGCAAAAGTCCTTTAAGACTACAAGTAAAAAAAGCCTTTTGTGTCAGAAAGCAAAAGAGGAAAATCCTAAGTTAGGACATGCCTGTGCAGCTTGCTGTGTTCGGCCATCTGATTCCTCTTCTCAGGTATAATCACTTAGGATGGTCCCACAGTAATATTTTTATGTGTAGAAGACATGAGTGCACAGAAATTTTCAAGGAAAGAAGAAAATAACTGAATGCCTGAACCTTTCCTTCAGTGCCTGAGAAGGTGAAGGAGCTTGTTAGTAGCTTCGTTGTCCCATCAGTGCACACAGGAGCTACCTGTCCCCACCACGGAGGTGACAAAAAGCTGTGTGAGAATATCTCAGGAACGTTGCAAAATTAAAATGTATGTTCATTAGGTGCCTTCAAACTCTCAGAAGGAAACCACCAACCCTGGTGACTGTAGAGGCTGCTGTATCTCTCTGAGAACACAGAACTCAGGAGCTCCCCTCCAGCAGGGCCACCTGAGGGGCTGCACATCACCTTTGCCTTTGTTTTTTCTAAATAAACAGAAATAGGCTGCTCTGGCTGGTGTGTAAAATCACATAATGCACACACTTCCTAGCAGACAAGCCAAGTGATGTCTTCTTTGTTGTGCATATATAGGTACAAATATACCTCTCTCCACACCCATTTCATTGTTTTATTGGTGAGTACCTGGAGGTGGGGGGTGTGGGGAGCACCTGTGTGTTTTGTTTGCTTGTGTGATCACCGCAGAGAAATCCACATTAAACAGGGAATTGGAGACTGTATCTCAGCTTAATTTTAGAGCAAATACTGCTACCTAAAGCGCTGCCAGAGTCTGCATTGCACAACTCCAGACAGCATCTTTCATAAAATGATTATATTTTTTCTAGATGTAGTGAAAGCCTTGAAAAAAGTTTACTTGATGTCTAACCAAGCAATGCTGCATCTTCAAATTTGAAGGAGAGCTCAGAAAGTTAGTTTTTTATTATTCTTCATTTAAGTATTATTTTTTAATTGCAGCGTATTAAACATAAAATCTGGTACAATCTTTAAAAATAAATAGGACCTAACTATAAATGGGCCCTGTTGTGTTTTTATCTTTGACAAGCAAGTAATTGCTTCTCAAATTTATCAGTTTGTTTATGCAAAAACCATTTACCAAGCCTAGCTCAAAAGCATCAATTTCATCATTATCATCTTATTAATTTAGCCAAGCTATAACACAGCTGATTATTCCTGAGTAATATCCTCTGCAGCACATCATGTGTGGCAAAACCATCTGTACAGTACCTATTTAATAAATAAACCCTCGGCTAAATGTCTCTGTTTATTGAGAACTAATGTTTATAGAAAATATAATGGAACTCAATAAATAACTCAGCTTCATCAACCTGCATATGAATCAGTATGAAGAACGCTGACATCATCACCTTTCAAGTACCAGAGAAAGCAAAATTACCCAAAAGAGCTATAGAGTCAATATTAAGGCATTAAAACTGCAATGAAGGCATATTAATGCTTAAAACTTCATTGTTGGCAGTAGAATTGCCACCACGGACATATTTTATAACTCTAAGAATACTTAGGCTTTATGACTGTTTCTTTGTTGAGTGCCTTGCACTTAATGTAGTTTTCCACTTTAAATAAAAAAAACCCTCAAGATCTTAAAAAAAAAAAAAAAAAAAAAAAAAAAAGGAAAAAGAAAATTGCTGATTCCAAGCATTCATTTTTAAAATAATGCAAACTGCTGATTCCAATTGTTCGGATGGAGGAAAAGGCAAACTTATTTAACTCCATGCTTCCTGAGCTCCTGGCAGCAGGCGTGGGGTGTGCCGAGGTGAAAACTGCTCAGCAGCACTGCACAAAGATTACAGAGCAGCCCATGCACAGCCCAAGACATTATTAATAGAGTTCCGGGGTTTAGGGGAGAGAAAAATGAATAGAGTTGCAGCAGACATTGGGATACTTATTGATTTCTGCTTGTTCCTACAACAGCAGCTCTCACTCGTTTATTCGATTTCGTGCTTTAAAACTGCTTCTCTGCCACAAATCAGGCATTTAAAACATATCTCTACACCATCAGCAAACAGTAACAGAGTAATTTCTTACAGCTCCTTTCCTGGGGCCCTCTGAGAGCTGTTTTTTCTTTGTTTATATTTCGCTGTCTTTATTTCGGAAGAACATCACTCTGCACATGCATTTTAAGCGAGGGCACTGCAGGGCTGCAGGCATGGGGGGACATCCAGTCAGCATCACCCTCTGCACCCCCCCAGGTGTCTCCAACAGGTCGCAATTCCATAGGAGACAACTCCCTCCTGCATGAATGTGAAGTCCCACGACACTGCGTCAGTGGCGCGGCAGCTCCAGCTCTTGTGAGGGATCAAGGACACTGCACATCCTTACGACTTCTCGCAGCATTTCCCTGCCTGCAGGCAGGGCCAGCCTCCCCGGGGTCCCTTCTGGGGGGACAGAGCCCATCAGAGGGACCAAGTGAGAGACACAGAAAACATAATTCATAATCCACTCATTAGCGCACACGTGATGGGAAACACTTAAGGGTGTGAATATTTTTAACACTGTGTGTGTTTACATAAAAAATGTGATTTACACAAATCTTCATTTGCTACGCTGTATAAACTTGCTACATGGATTAGAACTGGTCCCTCACGCTTTCCTGGGAGAGACAGAAAAGGGACACCGAGGTCTGAAGAACCTGCTGCTTTACTTCCCGTGTCCAAAATGGTTTGAAAAAAAAAGAAGTAAATGTGCTTCTGAGTTATGAAAAAAAATGCATTTTCAATTCTTGAAATATTTTGACCAGATAACTAGACAAACAAAGCAATAAGCAAAAAAATCCCTAATGACTGCAAATGGAAAAATTTGAGAGGTTTTTCTCCAATGGCAGAAAACCTGGGGGAGCCCCCAGCCATCTCTCTCAGCTTGCAGACTGCTGTGGTCCAGCTGTCCCCCAGCGGGGGGCTTGGACTCGGGATGAATTCACCCCTCACACCCTGCAGGCAGCAGGAACCAGTGCCACATCCCGCTGCAGCCACCTTTGGTAACTCTCGTTCAGAAAGGGTTTTTGGGGAGCAGTTGTTGGCCCCTCAGCCTGGGGGGACTGCTGCTGGGCAGCACAGACAAACCCCCACATACCAGACACGTGCAGCACCCAGGTTCACTTTTCTGAAGGACTTTCAGGCTGGCAAAGGGCAGGAACATCACTGGTCGGATCATCACCAGTTGGAGCATCACCGGTTGGATGGCGCTGATCTCTGCTAGTGACAAGGCTGACGGAAACAAGCTGGGTGCAATCCCACATTAAATCATCACGTCCGAGCATCTCAGGCACTCTGCAAGTGCCTTGAGTTTCTCCCATTCTCTTCAACTTATGTTGCACATATGCAGCTCTTGTTTGCCTTCCTGAATAAAATAGCAGATCCACAGCGCTTCGCCGCCTAATGAAACTGAACATATTTAGAACATATGTGAGCCCGCTCGTTGCGAAAAGAACCATTTGTGGTTAACGAAGAAAGTATTCATGGTTTTGCTGCTAATTGCAGGGCAGTCTGCCTTTTCTTTCTGAGGGAAGAAAAAGGTAGTGCTGCAGTTGGAAGCACACAATAGAAGCATGGCACCTTTTTTTTTGCTTAGTTTTGATGCCTTTGGATAAGTGAATCAATCCATGGGGCAAGGACGTGGATGGGGGAGAAATATCATTGATAATCCTTATGTGGTCGTACATCAGCTGAAAACCCATATGTTTATTTTAATTATTACTCACACTGCACGTGAAAAGATATTTTCCTTGCTCAAAGTTGATGGAGGTTTGCCATCTATTATAATCTAGCAGGATCTGCCAGAGCTGGAGACTGGCAGTTTATATCCCAGTGACTCCCAGATAGCAGCACTGCCTACCACAGCCTCATGACCAGGGTTCTGCCATGGCTCAGGGGCAAGAGAGTTCTCCTCCTCTCCCAGCTTCCAAGATGCTGTTTCTTGGCCTTTAATGTTTGCTGGGAACTAAAACTGCTCATGAGAAATGTCACTAAAGCAATATATTAGACAATTTACTGAAAGTATAATGCATTATTATTAATCACCATGTTTCAGCCTACTGTTCTGTGGTAGGCACCAAATCTCCACTAATTCTGGAGTATTGAATCAACACTAATTTTTCTAGCCAATATAATTTTCAAAATTTTAATTAATTGAAGTGTCTTATCATACCCTACCCTCAAAATTATCCCTGAACTCTCCCTTTGCTTCTTCTAAAGATAAATAATGTTATTTTTTTTTCAAAAAGAGAATTAAAATGGTGATTAATATCTCCTTCAGAGGTATAAACTGCTACCTCTTAACATTATGAAACATGAAAAATGACCTTTTGTCACTGTCTTTACCAGATTCAGAAATTCATCATAATCTGTGGCTTGAGAATGTATTAGTAAGTGAACAGATACAGAATGATCACAGAACTGGCAAGTCCCAAATGAACCCTAAATTAGAAGTGCGTAAACCATCAATGCACTTGAAGGGACCAATAAGAGTTTTAGCAGAGAAAAATCAGGATCAAAATATGAGATAAATGCTGCAGGGCAGAATATACAATTTTAAAGGCTTATTCATATGTTATACAGAGAGCTGAGCTGATGTTACACAGTCAGTACTAATGTATCTGCCTGAGTGGGAGGCTGACAATTTAATTCAGAGAAAGAATTTAGGTTTTGAATGAGTTTGCATGCGCATGGAGACTTAAAGCACTGAGAGAAAGGACTTTGTTTCTAATGAACGAGTGTTTCACAGGGCTAAAGTTTTAATACAAGGTTTTGGTGTCCCTGGCTGCTGGCAAGATTGGAGTTGCTGTTCCTGCACTCAAATGTCACGTTGTGACAGCTGTCCCCAAAAATGCAGGGCTGAAGGAGGAAATGGGGAAAGGACTCCGTGAACAAACGCTGGTGTCCACAGCAACAACACGCTGCAAGCAGAAGGTTCAAAGCAGAACTAACAGCGGGGTCCAGGCAGATAGGACAGCAAATGTTCCCCTCTTGAGTCTGTGCAGGCTGTCCACGCTCCCCTCAGAGGACTCAGATATGGGTGCTGGAGTGTGCTGCCAGGGGAGCCAGCAGGCTGGGTCTTGGCAGGAGGGAAGGAGAGAAGAGGGACACACTTCTTGGCTGAAGATCCTGTCCTGCCTCCTCGCCGGAGTCTGGCAAGGGTCATGTGGCATGCTGGGACCGAGGCCCACACCGTGGCAGCCTTGGGATGCAGGTGATGGCATTTCAGCTGGCTGTGTGAGACTTCTGCCAGAGCCTTTGGATTTGTGGCAATGAACACTTTCCTGAAGGGTGCCTTAACTGACAAATCCTGGTGGCTGCAGGTGAATAAGCTGCACAGTTCATGGGCAGTGGAAAGGAGAGGCAGCAACTGAGATACAAAATGCAGACAAGATATTAATTTTTCCCTCTAATATTTTATGAAGAGGAAAGATTCCCTTTACAGCTGTCTGGCTGCTTTTAAAGAGTACCCAAAAGGGATATATTCCTGATTACGTCCTTCTGCCCCACTGCTCTGACAGTCACACATTGCTCTGCAGACCAAAACCAAACTAATGAGAATGCCTTAAAATAAAGTGCACTCTTTTTGACGTTCATAAATAGTGATTTATGGTGCATTATCACCCAGACTATGAGTATGCCATGTAGCAACACCATGACAAAGTACAGGCAGCATAGAAAAAAGTTTAGGGCTTGGGCTGGAGTAAAACCACCAACAGGGGAAAATCTGGCCGAGGGGAAAACTGGGCCCTCCTTCACCTTTCAGAGGACATGAAAAACCAATATGCTTGTGCTTGGTACAATAACCTTACAGCAACCAAGAAAGAAGGTAAGGAGATCATTGGAGCAAGATAATTGTAATGAAGCAAGACTAATGCAGCAGCCCTCCTGCAGCTGAAGGTCCCTGACCATCAGTGTGTCCTGCCAGGCTCTCATCCTGCTGTTCCTCGACCCGATCACTGGCCAAGGCAGTAGGGAGCGCCGTGCTACCATCACAGCATGCATACCAAAATAGCCTCAGCAAGGCTGTTAAGAAACTAAATTACATCCTTGATGTCTGCTGACTTCCAGAGGGCTGGTTTTGTTTACAGGATGGGTAAGAGCCAGTGGACTCGGCTCAGCAAGAATAGAAACCCCTCCATTACTGTGAGGCCGGACAACAGATGGCAGGAAGGTCACGGGCTGGGTTTGTAACCGCAGGGCGGCCAAATGCTGACCTGGTCTTTGGGGACATACAGGCTTGGCCAGCAATTCCCTAATCACCCTGTCACAGGGGGCATTTTGGGTGCACTGCTCTCCACCATCCTGCCGATGACAAAGTGGCTTGGGGCACCCAGGGTGCAGGTGGCCCACAGGGCTGGCGTCATCGGCTTCCACCCACGCTGCAGCAGGCGAGAGACACTTGCAGGGAGTCTGAGAGGCCAGGAACTGGTCCCTCTGGGCTATTTCAGGTTGGTGATTGCAGGTTGTGGCTTTTACTCCCCTCTGCCGTTTGACTCAAATGTGGTCTGACGGTGAGAGCAGCCAAGGGTGAGGAAGGGCTGTGGGGTTGCTCTGGGGTCAGGCTCATTTGCAGCCACTGATGATGTCACCAGGAAGGTGGATGATTATCTGTCACCTTGACATCAAAGTGAACGGTGCAGCTCAGTGCTGCTTCTGCTGGGGCTGCCTGGACAACACACCCCATCTCTGCCTTTTTCCTTTCCATGGCCACCTCCCAGCTGAGGCTCCTGGTTCACCCAGAGCTTGATTAATTCAGCTGGGTCTTTCAGCCTCCTGTATCTCCTGGCCAAGGTGCTCCTAGCTAACAACAGAAGTAATTATTAGTTCTCAAGTGACCACCACACTTCCAGCTAGCACCCTGACTTTGGCCATCCAGCTGTTCCTGTTCCACAATCCACTCTGTCTACCACAGCAAATTTCATGGGGACATTACCACATTTATGTCAGGGTAAATGGCTAAAATACAGAGACAATCTTGTTCCAAGAAGCATGCTTAAAAAAAACGGCAAGTAACTACCCTCTCATGCCACACATCCCTCTGAAGTGTATAAAGTCACTGTCCCTGCTAACATGGATGTGGGGATTACTGCCTCTGTGTGATGCCACCCATCATGTCTCACTCCCTGACTCCCCTCCTGCCTGCAGCACCACCATCACCAGGAAAAACGGAGGCAATTATTTTGGGCCACTCCAAAATTACCTTTAATTCTTAGAGCAATGTGTCCTCGCTTTTCCCCCTCTCTTTGTTTTCTTTTTCTTGATTCTGATAAAGAATTGTGGTTTATTTTCCTTTGCAAGGTCTACTGCAGCTGCAACAGGAGAAGCTTCTCTTGCCTTTTACATGATGCTTCATAAAAGACAGTAGCTCTTGAACATGGAGTGAGCCAGAGAGCATTATTTCTGAGATACCTCAGTAATAATGCACACACCATCCTCCACAGATAAGAAAATAATGTCATTGCCAGGTTAGCTGTTACTTGAGAAATACAGAATCCCTATTCCTGGAGGCAGCTATTCTCTGTTTGATGGAGGAGCACACAGGTTGCTGTGGCAAACCCAATTGAATTGCCAGGCTGTAGCTTTGCTGGGGAGCTCCAACAGAGCAAGGGGCAGCCCTCCTGCCTGGCTCCTGCTGGGGCAGAGGGATCTGCCATCAGCCCCCTCTTCCCAGCAGACATCTGGGAAGCCCAGGCTGTGACAGGGGTGCACTGCAGCCCAGCCACCTGGGGTACCTTACAGCCCAGTGCTGCTGAGCTCCAGTAAGGGTGTTACATTCTGACCCACAATTACCTGTTTAGGTTCCACCCCACTGGCAAAGCTGTTTTCCATGGAAAACAATAGGCTCCTCTGCTTGCCAAAAGTAGAAATCAGTTGTATTGAAAGGCACTCGATGGGAGTGTAAATAAATAGAGATTCCTTGAAACAGAAACTTTGGAGGAAGAATAATTTCTGAAATCTGTAACTCAGATGTCAGATCAGATTTGCGAAGCAGTGAAGAACAGAAACAAGTAGATGAGAAGACTGTGATTAATGAAATCAATTAACTATGTAAGAGGGGCTTTTGCAATCTGAAAGACAAAACCAGGCGAGCAGACCCCTGCCAGGTGCTCTTGGCAGGGCAGCCAGGTAGGAAGCAAGGGTGGCTGGGGCCAGGTCCCCTTCCCCCTTCCCTCAGGACAGAGGAGCTGTGCCGGGCACCACACCAGGCATGCAGCAGTCTCATGCTCTGCCCGGGGGTTCTGGGAGGACTGCTGGCTCCTGGAGCATGTGGCTGACACCTGCCTGGGGGTTGTCCCTTCAGCCCCTCTTTCCTAGCACCAGCTGCTCATCAACACAGCCAGCCCTTCTCTCCATCCTCAGTCCCAGCTCACACCAGAGCAGCACAGCTGCAGGCAGAGAAAAAGGAAGTGTCCCTCAATGAAGGAAGGTGATTAAAAATATAATCTAAATCACTAACCCTTAAAAATAATAAAAAATTGGCCCGAGCATCTCACCCTGCACAGCCATCTCCTCTCCTGTGTGGCCCCTGGTGCTTTGGAGCACAGCAGGGTGGCCTCGGGGCTGCTCCCCATGCCGGGTCCCTGGTGCAGCCTGGGGGGCTTGCCCGGCCAGTGCAGCACGGGCCGTGGGCTGACCCTGCTGGAATGTGGCACAGCGTGGCCACACCACACCCACCGGCTGGGGCAAGAGATGTGCTGTGCTGCCGTTGGGTTTCCCTCGTCCTGCAGCTATAATTAGATTTTCTCAGTGTTAATATGTTGAATTAAACACCTACTCCAGGGAGGGGAGGAAAACAGCGGGTTGTATTTTTTTCCCCCCTGCAATTTGCTGCATGCTGTAATTTGTCTGCATGCTGTCCCTTTTTTTGGGACACATGTAATTTTGCTTTGATGAATGACACACATTAGTGATAGCCCTCCTTGCCGGCCCGGCCGGAGGAGCAGGCACTGGCAGCCCGCGGGACGCTTACAAAGAAACTTTGTCAGCAACCGCAGGAGCCACGGCCTTTCCAGAGAAAACAGCTGGCAGAACGGGGTTAGAGAGGGACCATGCCGATGGCAGGTCAGCAGTGATGCTCTGCAGATGAGGAAACCCAAAGGGGATCAGCATCACAGCAGGTCATGATTTTGATAGGATTTACCCCACAGCCCCTATTTTTATGTCAAAGACGAGGAGCGGCAGCAGGGAGGTGCTGGGGGTGCGGAGTCTCAGCAGAGGCAGGCTTCGGAAGGGGAGGAGGCGTCAGGGGGCACAGTGATGCCAGCCAGAGGGGCCAACCCCCTGGCAGGCGTCACTTTCCCCCGATGTCTGCCCCATAAGGGCTGCCATACGGGCAGCAAATAAACCACTTGCCACATCCCTTCTAATAGGGGCCGGCGCATGGGTGGCAGGAGCCAGAAGCGGCGGCTCGCTCACAGCCTGCCAGTGAATTTGTGACTCCCATCCAAGCACTGGAAAAGCGACTGGCAGTGGGGGAAAGACCTTATGGCATGCAACAATATTTGGAAAACATAATTTTTTTTAAACCTCAGAGAAGAGAAGACTAAACATCTGAGTTTTCTGTTAATAAGCTCTCTTAAATGTTGAGCTTCAGCTCTTGTGACACTGGTGTGCTGCATGGGATGGCCTTTCCTCACTGAAACTGAGACCAGGAGCTTAGAAACTGAAACAGGAGTCAAAGGCACTTAGCCCTCAGTGCTGCTGGTAGAGGGCTGTCACACAGCCCTCAGTGCTGCCTCTCCAGTTGTTTAAAATGCTGAGAGGAAAGCATGCATTTACTCCTAGTGGAGCTAACGTATAAATGATGCAGTGATGCTGCCTGAGCATGGGTTCAGTGCATGCCAGGAACTGAGGAGGGATTCCTGCACCCATGGGTTGATCCCAAGCTCCCTGCAACCAGAGCACAATTTTGACCCCCTGACTGAAGGAAAGAGGCTCTCCTTAAGTACAAGAGACACAAGTACTAGCAATTGCTTGCCAAGCAGAGATGATCATCTCTCCAGCACTCAGTTTTAAGGAGGGCTGGCTGTTCTCTCCTGTGCGAGGCATCTCCCCTCCCTCCCATGCAGTCTGCTGCCTCCTGAGAGCCTCTCACACCACGATTATCAGTGCTGGAGTGCACTTAACCTCTCCCAAACAAAGCCAGCCTGGATCAAGACGGGCTCTTCAGCAAGGGTCACTTGTCCCCCAGTTCATGCCACAGCCACCAAGCCACCAGCCAGCATGAGTTAGTGTATTGTGAACTCACCACAGCCTTCATTTACTTGGTAAAATGCAACATACTAAATCAAAGATGCCACAGTTCATTGCTCTGTCACTTAATTTTGCAAAAGTGACTCTTACAAAGAAAGAGGAAAATAAACATTTTAAAGTCAGAATTCAAAGAGGGTTAATGGCTTGTGAGAAAGTTTTGACATCTGAAGGCAGGACCTGACCCAATTTGCCGAGAGGTTCCTGCTGCAGGAAGAGTCTGCAGGGCAGGTTAATTCTGCTGCCAGCACCTTTGTGAAAATCCACCCTCTCACCGTGGTCTCCTTCCTTTTGATGTTATCATTTTCCAAGCTGATACCTAGGCCAGTGCAATGCCCTGTATGGCACACGGGCTGCTCCTACAGCCAGGAATGGCCAGCTCAGATCCCACAAGACCACGACTGGGCAGGAGCGTGGGCAGCTGCTGCCTCAGCAGTAGCCAGGGTGTGAGCAGGACGCACACCCTGCCCCAAAAACGTGCTCTGCCATGTGCAGATCTGTGATGATCTGTGCTGGGGTAGCCCGGCTGCTGGAGCAGCTGCAGTTGGGACATGGACAGAGCATTGTGGGTGCAGAGCAGAGGGGGACTGCAAGAAGCAGGGAGAGCTGGAGACAAAACCCCACTGGACCAGCTGGATGCAGCCCCCTGTGCATCACCACACTGTGGGATAACAGGGCCCAGGGCCTCCAGAGTGATGGGTGGTTTGGGATGATTGAGTCTGCAGAGTTTTTAAAGCTCTCAGGGATCCCAGGAGCAGGGCACAGTGCAGACATTGCAGGGGTACAGTGCCAGGGCCCATGGGAACAGGAAACCTGGGCAGTGCTTAAACAAATTCCTTTCAGCTCGAGGGTAAATGCAAGCTGAAACACATCTGGGGAAAACTAATCCAAAACATATACGGTTTTTCTCTGCCCAAATGATCAGGAAGACATGTTCATTCCTACAAATGGGTGTCTGTGCAGGGACTTGTGCCCTTGCCTGGCTGCTGCAGCATGTGGATAGTGACCAGCCACCACTGAGTAGGTCACAGGAGAGCCCACACAGCAGATATGTGCCCCAAAACATGCTGGCAGTACAGCTGGCCATGAGCAGGGAAACAGAAATTGGGAAGGGGATGTCCTAAAATGACAGGAGTATTGCTGAGGACTCCACAGCAGCAGTGCTGGGGGCCAGAGGAGCCCTTGTAGGTGTGAGCACTTTGGGGCAGAGCAGAAATACTGCTGGGATTTCTTAGTAGTGTCCTTGCAGCATCAAGAAACAGGGAGAAGGGGCTCCTTGTGCAGGATGCAGGCAAAGGCATTGGAAGACGAGAGGGCTGATGACCCCAAGTGTTTACAATCCCAAAGACAACATATAAAACTGCTAGCATTCAACAAATCTGGTTGATATCATTCCTTCCCCCTCAGGCAAGAAGGAAACCAGCTCTTTAAGACAGGATGCCTCTATGCAGCCAAACATAACACCCGTTCTTGTGCAAAGCTTTGCAGGAAAAGATTAAAACATCCTGTTGTTTCCCAAGCCTGCTCCAAGCCCCCTCCCTGAACAACCACACTGCACCCCACCAGTACTGGGCAGAGTGCTGGAGCTCCTGGTGGGGGTCTGGGGGTGAGAGGAAGGGAGCAGCAGGAGACCCCTCCATCCTCCCACAGACTCAGCCCAGCGAGGGTGGTGTCTGAGTGGTCTGGGGGCTGCACGGAGCACTCTGGCACTCCAAGAGCTGCCTGGCCTCGCAGCACGGAAGTGAAGGCCCATCTTTGGTATCAGATACACACAGACTTTCTTTTCCAGTAGGAAGAGGTGAGTAGTGTCAGCTAAAAGCTGTGCTTAGATGTTCCCCAGGTAGCATGGCAGCAGCATGAACGTGTCAGTTGCCCCAGCACTTTCCCAGGCTCGTTATTTCCCAGCCAAGCTTAGCCCATGATTTTGTCCTTCTCTCTTGTTCACACATGGATGCCTCACCCCAGCGCCTCTTGGATCCTTCTGCATAAAAATTGTGATTTTAGAATATTCCAAACTCCACTCTGGAAAATCCCATTTGCACCAGTAAAAATGTGCTGGAACTCAGCAAGTTTATGTTTTTGCCAGCCACTGTGCACAAGACCTGAAGTACGAGATGAGCTGAGGGCAAGAATTTTAATTGGCTCAAATTGAATCAAAGCTGTAGGAGGAAATCCAACTACAAAAATGACAATATCTGGTAAGCTACAAATGTTTATTTGCTTCAATTTCTTCGCATCACCAGCCTCTCTAAATAAAACCTGGTCCTTGCTGCACCCAAGGACAGAAGTGCCAGAGGATCATCATGGCATGGAGGTGGCAGTGGGCCAGTGGCACAGAGCTGTGCTCAGGCAATGGGCTACACTGATGGTTTCGGACTGCACGAAGGACCAATTGCAAGGACAGCAGGCAAATCCCACACGTTTCTCTCTACCTCTTTGGATAAAAGGGTTGGGATGGAAAGAGAAGACACCAGCTGGTGGAGGGGGGTGTTGTGCTTGGCTGGGCTCATGCCTAGCACTTGTCCCCTCTGTTGGGGCAACAGTGCCCAGTGGGCAGGAGCAGGGTCTGCCCTCTTCTTCCTCACTTTCGCAGAGTTCGGCAGTGCAGGTTGCCAGGAACATGCCAGCGTGCTCTGTGCCCCCTACCTTCTGCAGAACAGGGGAGAGTCATTTATCCCAGCATTGCCAAGGTTTAGAAATTTACCACCAGCTTGCCTGGCTGGTCGCCTCCAAGCATGGAGCCAGAGGGATAGCAGCCTGCAGGGCATTGTGGTCGGCTTTTGTGAATGGCAAGAAATGCTTCAAGACAATGGAAATAAAAGCATTGTGGGAGCACTGGATGAGAAAGCCAGAGAAGCCCCACATTGTTCCTGAGTCCCTAAAACATCTCCCTGGATAACATAATCGTATTTAAGAATGAGAAATAGAGGGCAAAGATTATTTTGAAGTACGAAATTAACAGACTCTTCACCTCCTGTCTGGGGAAAACTTTCAAGGCTTCCAAGGATAAAGAAAGGGACCCAAGGACCTGAGCCACCTGCGATCTGCTGATGCCACCGCTCTGCCGATGCTGGAGACCTTGAAGCGAATAAGTAGGGACTTAACAACACCATCAAAGGAGAGGGATGAAGAGTCCTTTTACAAAACACTGAGGTGCCATTGATTGCCAAGACAATGCCTGAAAAAGCTTCACGGCAGGTGGGAAATAATTGAGAGGCAGGGAGGGGTCTGCCCCTCCCAGCTCCATGGGACTGGAGAGAGGCTAGGGTCTTCCCTATGGCTTTAGCCCTTGGACACATCATCAGGGAGCTGGAGACAAGGAAAAAAAAAGGAGCACAGACATCAGCCATGCACACTCACTCACTGTCGTTGCAGCAGAGAGGGAGGAGAGTGGCTGAGAAGCCAAAGGGAGAAAGACAGCTTCAAGACTGTACAAGAACTCATCAGGTAGACTGGATAGCTCAGATCACATATTGCTTGTGGATCTGCAGGATTTAAACCTGTAGAAAAATATCTGGGAGATACACGATTAATCCTTAGAGCCTCTTGAAAAGAGAACAAAGAGGTATCAATATGGCAGCTTCAGAAATAAAGGTATGGTCCAAGAGAAAGGAGGCGTCCAAAAGGGATGGATAGATTTTTTTCAGTCTGAAGGAATTAGCATCCCTAAAGTTAGACAGATACATGCAAAAATAATCCAGCTTTTATGACTAGTTTGTTGGTGTTTAAATATTCTCCTGGCACCGGTTCTTCATCCTAGCAAGTTGTCTCAGAGATGTTTGTGAGTCCCCAGGTCTGCAGACACTGTCCTGATGCCCCCACTCATACTTAGGCTGGTACACAGACACCCCAAACCTGTGTGCAGGGAGGAGACCCAAGCGTGTCACTGCAGCCAGCCCCGACTCCCCTGCCAGGGAGCAAGAGCCAGGTGAGATTGCATCTCCATGCTCTGAAAACTTGCTGTATTGTTTTTTTTTTTAAATCAAATTCTTCTTTAGTGAGTTTACTGAGATGGAACAGAGACCTTCATCTAGACAGACAACCAAAGCTGCTGCTGCCTCTGCTGCCCGTGCAGCCTGATTTCATGTGTGGGTGCCCACACTGAACTTTTCCAAGATTCTGAAACCAAGAGCTCGCCATCTCTGACCATGATACATGTCATTCCTAGCAGTCCCAGGCTTTGGGCTGCCAAAAATGCTCATTTGCCCCTAAATTCATTCTCACTGATCTCAACAGGCCTTCAACTAGGCATTGATCAACAGTGCCATTGCAACAGCCTCAGGAATCCCACAGCTCACTGCCCCGTGCTTTCAGAGAGGGCCCAGGTATTTAGGGAGATGCTCAAACTCAACCAGAGCTGGGTACCAATAATTCAGTAGGTACCACAGGATTAACCCTTCCTTACATGAAATTTGACTCTCATACCACAGTCTGCAAGTGGTAAAAACCTCAAGGGACACATACATTGCCACAAATCATGATGCTGAGCTTGCTGGTACATGCAGTGAGGCTGAGAGGAAGGTGAAGTGAAGTAACAGGGATAGAATACAAAAATAAAATGAAAATGAAGGTTCTTATTTCTATTGCCCAATGCACTGTGAGATACTTCTTTTTCTTCATGAAATAAAAATAACTTGAAATAAAAGAAGTGAAACAGCAGATCAGTGCTATTCTGGCTGTTTTAAGACACGGCCTTGCACCAGGAGGCTGAGCAGGGTTTGAAGCCTCGAGGTGCTGCCTGACAGCTCCTCCTGCTGTGCAGCACAGTGTGCCTCCTGTCTTGACTGGTGTGGGTAATTTTGAGCCATCCCAGTGCTTGTCCACTCCAGAAGTGTCCACAAGACTGGCCTTGAACCCTGCCTCCATCAGATCCTGGTGTTTGCATGCGCTGGTTTTCCATGTGCTCACTAAAAGGGATGCACAGTCCTGGGTCACACAGCATCCATATGGATATAGACATTAACTAAGGGAACTGCTGCATTTGAACCCTTAGAATCATTGCAAAATTCTCTTTCTGCCACAGAGTCCCCTGGATGTGTGATTCCAGCTGGGGTGAAACAGCTGAAAAAACACAAGTCCTGCAATGGAGTGAAAAACAGCTCTGGGAGGTCATCTAGGGTCAGTGCAGAAGCTTTTTAATTGGGAGTGAAAAGCATGAGAGGTAAAGCTGTGTCTGGCAGGACAATGCTATGGGGCATTAGCCAAAGGCTTGCACTTTTTAGGGCAAATAGAACCAGGGCAGAATCTAAAGCCCTGAAGTCAGTGGAAAGAGTCCCTCTAATTCCAGTGGTCTATGAACCAGGCACATGTGGATTTGGCTGAAAAAATGTTTCATTTCATAGTGCTGCCTAATGGAGCCTCACAGTAAGCTCCTGATGGTTTATGGGACAATGGCATTTCAGCTTAAGAAAAGGAGAGCAAAGATCAACATCAAGACTGGGTTTGACAGACACAATTTCTCTAAACTAATTAGACAAAGAAGAAATGTGGGAGAATGACAGCTGCTTCTTAAGATAATAGGAAACCTGTCTCTTTAAATGTGCTGGGGTTTTTCAATGCAGTCCAGGCAGGACTATAATCAGAGCAGCAGCGGGTCAAATTTAGGTTCAGTACAGTATAATTCCATTGCAGGGACCATCCAAGAATACTTTGGCAAACTCAAATACATTGAAATTGCCTTGGCTAGTGGCTTGCAAAATGGCTGTGGAAAGTCAAGATAATTAGATCATTGTGGAGAGGAGAGACAGTAAAATAAAGGGTAGAAGTCACAAAAAGACAAGCCAATAATAATAAAAAAAAAGGATTAGAGACACGAAGAAAGTTTCAGAATGGAATAATTGAAGGAGAAGTGCACAGCCAACAGATTGGAGTCGTGTCATTTCCACAGCAGGAAAAGGACATGCACACCAAGAAAAAGAAAGACCAACGCCCCAACAATTTGAGATTAATAAATGAATTTAAAAGTGCCAAGAAAGACACAGATGCAAATTACATAGGGTTTCTGAATGGACTTAAGTTAAAAATCATAGAGGAAGCATGGGAGAAGAGAGCAAGTACTTTTGGAAGTAATGCTTGGAGCTGATCCTTGCCTGTTTTGGCCTGACAGGTAATAAAAAAAACAGTTGTATAAACAGAGGAGCCTTTTGCTGAAGCAGCAGCACCTTACTCAAGTTAGCAAGTATGAGCCCTGTTCAGCCAGGTGCTTGAACCTGTGCCTAAACAATGCATGGCACAGACCATCAACTCCTACAATTACACACTTAGGAGCCCTGTTCAGTACCAAATCCCTTGTTATGTGAAACCTGGGATGACTATACATTGTAAAACACCCAAGCCAACAGAATTTTGCCAGCAACTATAATGAGATGAGTTCTGCAGGCATCTATTTTACAAAAAGTAGATGCTGCACTAAAACTGGTGAGGTGATGACACTTTCCCAGTGCTCCCTATCCCCAGAGCTGTCCATCCTCCTGTGGGAAAGCAAACCCCGTGCCAGTACTGTACTTGTGCACAGAGAGGGTGCTCTCAGCTCTGCCTTTTACATTCTAGTTCCCCAAGCCTGATTTCTACCTGCCATTCACTTTGTGTTTAAATGTCCAACAAAATGTATTTGCATAAGTGTGGGTCTACACAAACACAGTAAGAGATGTTTCTCTCCCACACAAACAGAATTATGCTTCTACATATTACTTACACATGTATACATAATTTATATGTATACTTACTATAAACACAGAGATGTATATATAACTGTCCTTGTGCAGTTCCATTTCCCACAGAGGAAACTTTTATACCTAATGAGTAACACTGTCACCCATGTTGTTGTGATCAATTATGAAAGCAGGAAGGATAAAGAGTTTTTGAGCCCATGGCTCCAGCCCAGCTCTGCAAAGGTGACGGTGGCAGCTGGGGCTGTGGGAGCAGGCAGTGCTTTCAACACACCCTGTGTGCCCCAGCTCTGAGCAGGGTGTGCTGTCTGTGGGGCTGTTATCACTTGATATGAAGCACAGCTCCCTGCAGAGGCCTGGCAGCCCCCACTCCCCTCTCACCTGATACCGATGCATTCCCTTCTCCCTGCTTGCACTGGGTACCTGGTTGGGTTTTTTAAGGCTCCTGGGCCTGATTCTTGGCTGTCTAAACTGACACAGCTGCAGTGGGATGGAGCAGCATCCCTATATCTCAAAGGGAAACTTTGGGTCTTGCAGGTTGGTGTTGCTCACTGGCTGACACAGCTATTGCAGTGGGGGGGTCAGCATGTTCCTCCTCTCCTGGCAATTTGCACCATTGTCACATTTATTTACTACTACTAACCTTCACAGGAAAAAAAAAAAGAGGATTTCCAAAGAAACAGCAAGTCAGGACAGACAGGACAGACTCCCAATAGGGACAGGCAGAGCACACTGCTGTAGGTAGAGACCTCTCATAACTCAGGATATGAGACAGCTGCTCCTTTGCCGAGGTTCACTAACTTTTATTTCAAACTTGGCATCAAAATTTCCTTCATCTTCCTCTAACTCAGCTGGTTTTTGCCATGGGTGGGAGCAGACTGCAAAACCAGATAGGCTGATGGCCCATCCAGTTTGGAGATTTCTCTTTTCCTCTGGCCTTATTCTGGTTTTCTGCCCAAAGAGGAGAGCACCAAAGCAAAGAACTTCTCAGAAGAACACAACCTGTGTTCAGTGGCACAACACAGCTAACATGAACTGTGAAAATCATCACCAAAGAAAGCACTAACCACAGCCACTTTCAGTAAATATCCTCTGGATATAGATGGAAACTCACGGGCCACAGACCTGCACTGGGACACAAGTTTGCAAAGGAGCTAAGCCTTTCTGGACAAGCATGTTTTGGACAGCAGCAGAGTAAAGCTCCAACCTGTTGGGGTGAGGGGTGCAGAGGTTCTGCACAGCTCCATTGTCAGCCACTCCTGCCCAGCCACTACAAAATGATCTCTGCCAAATGGGCACCAAACCCACAGCTGCAGTGGCCGTGGCTCAGGCTCTCCTGGGGCTGTTTCATCTCACAGGCTGTGACAGACACAGGAACACGGAAAAATGTTTCTCACTTCCAACCACGACGTGGCTATAGCCCTTCCCAAAAGCTTAACATGTTAGCAGGGAGCACAATGAAAATTTCATCAGGCAGCTGTTCCCTGTGGTCCTTGTGGGGACTTGTCCCAGTCCTGCAGCTTCCCTCTGCTGTGCCAGCAGGCTTGGGGTCCCACGATGAATTGTTTTAATGTGCAACACGGAAAAAATATTACCTGGAAATGCCTGGACGTGCAACTCCTGATGCAATGAGCATCAGCCCCACTCTCTTTTCATCCTCATAGATGTGCTTCATTATTAACTTTTCATGTGACAACTGTTTGTGCATTAAGAGGGCTTCACAAAACATAAATATTGGAAGTGAGGACTTCTAACAGCTCGTATTAGGGGGTCCAGCCTTTTAAATGATGGTGACTGAGAAAGTGGAACACAAGTCAAAGACCATGTTCTGACCATCCTACCCTTGTTTTCTATTCTTCAATTCAACTTTTGCTTTTAGCTATTCGTTTTTATCAGTATTATATAAAACTAGGACAGAGTAAATGAAAATTTATAATTTATAAACAATCTGGGGGAAAAAAAAAATCACTGAATTATTTATGGCACTTTTGAAATATGTGTTTGTTACTTGTACAAAAATTAGTTGTTAGGTCTTAATCACAGCAGTGCCACAAATACGTTGGAAATTAGGACTTACAAACCTGCTTGTTTGGAAAGAAAAGAAGTCCTGTAATTCTACCTACAATTGAAAAACCCAAACCAAACTGATTCTGAATGGTCTAGTCAAACAAGTGCCAATTATTGAATAATTCTCTGACCTAAACAGAAAGTTATTGTATATGGAAAGATTTTTTTTTTCCCAGAGAGTGCTTTATACCAGATGCCCTTTTAAATTGTTTTGAATTCTCTGTAGGCAGTAGATAACTAAACCTACAGAATGTAGTAATGGCAAAAAGGAAGCAATCAAGTTGGCCACTTCTAGTTAAGAGTCATGGAAAAGGCATCTGTTCTATATGAATTGCAGACTATAGGAACTTTGACAGGTCATAGACCAGACTTAATTTATTAAACTAAGTTTCTAATATAAACAGTAATTCGTTTCAGGCACTGACACTGAAGGTCTGGATTATGTGAATAAAATATAGAGACCTCCACTGGCCTCCTGAGAAAAAGGTAGTTTTGCTGCATAGGAAGAAAATAACCAAGTGTGCCTTAGCAGCAGGCATCAGTGCTGAGGCCATGCCCTGCATGCACTGAGGAATGGGGTGCAACCCTGCCTGCAACCCTGGCCTAGCACAGGCAGCACTGGCAGGGTGTCCAGCTGGCATTCCTGCCTGCCTCCTGTCATCTGGGCACAGAACATCCTTGAGATCAAGGATGGCAGTTGTCAGATGTCTTTGCAAAACTGCAGTTTGAAGTCTTCAGAGACAAGTTCATTTGCAAACAAAACAATGACTAATTGGATGAATGTTGGGAAAAAAACATTGAAGTAGGCATGCCTCGATGCTGTGTGCCTGCTGCTTATCCAGAAAGGCTGTAAGTTACCCCAGACTGCGCCTGGGCAGGGGCTTGTTGGGCACCCACACACCCAGCCACCCCACCCAGGCAGGATATGGGACATGATGGTGGCTGGTGCCTGCAATGTGCATGCACGTGTGCATACAAAAATAGCTTCTTGGTGGTAGTTCTGCCATTGCAGAACAACAAACATTGTCACCAAGTACCCGAGCGAAATGAAATACTTAAAGCATGATTTATGGGAGACCCTCACTTTGTTTGCCCAGTCTTCATCCAGGTCTGAGAGTAGCACAGACCAAGGAGTCTCAGGCCATGATGTCAGCAAATGTTTATCTTCAAACACTTAAGTAATTCAGGTGAATGCAAGAAGACAATTTCACTGCTTAAAATTAGGCAGGTACCTAAACAATTTCCTGAATCAAGTTTATATTCATCTCAAGTTTCAAGCAGTGGCTTTGCTGTAGCTTTGACCAAAAGTTTGGTCATTACTCAGAAATCACACACAACTATTTCCTCATGTCATCAGCCCTCAGCAAAATCGAGTATGGAAAACCTCAGTTAGGGTTTTTCTGCTGGTAAAAAGGTTATAGATACAAATAATGAGATGAAAGTGTTTTGTACCAGTGCTGACCAGTCCACTGCTATTGGTGAGAATAACAGACCAAAGTTTCTGGTAGCCAGAGTGTGAAAGCAGCTGCCCAGCCTCCTCTCCAAAAGCCAAAGGCGAGCTCCCTGTTGCCCCACACTCCAGCAGGAAGCGAGAGGTGGCTTTTGTGTGGCACTTTGCTCAAGCTGAACCTGCTGTGTTGCCAACCCCAGCTAATTGTTTGATTCCCCATCTCATTTGCCTGAGAACAACTGAGAATGTGAGGCAGCGTAGGGTCTATAAAATCATTAATTGAATTACTAGTGTGGAATAAGTAGTGCATCAATTTGAATTCACCATCATCCCCCTCCTCTCCTCCCCCATGTTTTAGAGACCAATCCTACTGTTGATATGTGCACAGCTTCAGAAGGAGGCTCAATAAATAGATGCGCTATTCTAGCTAAACAAATTTATTTTTCCAGCTGTTCTACTGAATTAGTAAATTGTAATGTTGACTTCAGACTATCTTCCCCATAAAATATATGCTGGCCTGTATATTTTACTGACACTTCTTTTGTGACACCTCATTAAGGGCTTATCCAATCTGTATCCCATTCTTTTGGAATTATGCTTTGACCCAAATGAGCTTTGGACCAGAATGCAATATTGATTCAGTACCTATATTATATTTTATTGTTGAGTCATTAGCAAGATTTTTGTGTGCTCTCTCCCCTTACATGGTTTTCTAAGAGATTTTAGGGCAGTAATTGCAGGTGCAAGTGGGCTTGGAATTTTGTGCCNTCCCCGTGCCCCTCAGCGCTGCCACCCGGGACGGGCACAGGGGACAGGCGGCCCCTCGCCCTCCGGGCAGCGGAGCGGGCACGGGCGGCGCGGGAAGGGGCTCGGGGGAGTGGCCGGGAGGGCACCCGCAGCACAGAATGAACCCCAAACAAAACCACCTCCAAACTTAAAAACAAACAAATAAAGAACCAATAACATGCTCTTAATGTCCCGATGCAAGAGGGATTTAATACGGTTTCCACATCCATTAGGCAAAAGATTTTGCATGTTCCCTCACAAAGAGTGAGCATTCTCAGCGACTTTCCCTTAAATTAAGATGACAGGTTACTGCTCAAGTGTCGTTAATCTTTTTCTAAAAGCTTAATGTTACTACTTAGTAGTTTACTAATAAATCTGAGAAAATATGTAATGTCTTTTTGGTTTAGATACAGACGGGTGACTTTTTAGTATTTGAGAAGCTGTAAAACAGGTACTGCCACGGCCCTTGGTGGAGGAAACAGTACTCGCTGTGGTGGCTGTATTCCTTTCTGCCCTGGGGCCACAGCACATTACACCATTCACATGTTCAAAATCAATTTAATACTCTGTCATATGTACTCCACCAGTAACTGGCTTTCAGCTGTCTTTCATGCAAGTTGTATTTAAGATGGTTGTTAATTTTCATATACTTTTCATTACTTGATCCTAATTTACATTAATTTAACCTTTTTTTTCACCTGAAAATGTTTTGATTATAATCTTTAGGATCTTATCTTTTTAAGCATGCATCAATGCTACTGTGATTCTCCACTTGATTTTGCTGCTGAATTCTCTGTAGTTCGTGGATTTACTGTTTCTGATGCCGTACAGGTGTATTCCAATCAGCAGCTGGGATGTGACCCTGCCCCTAGGGCGGGACAGGCAGCTGCTGGTGCATCTGCCATGCAGTCCCAGTGCCCTGGTGAGGGGCTTGTCCTGACATCCCAGTAGCACTAATCCTCCCTTTACTGGTAGGTCTGTCCTTGCCTGCGTGGACAAGGCATCCCTAAGAACCAGTGGTCACCAGTAACCTGCAAGCACGGGAGGCCACGTGCACAACATCCCATCAGCAGCACAAGGAGACAGGGAAAGGGCTGCCTGCTGCCTTCTGCCGTGATGGATCCCAGTCTTTGGGCCAGGGGTGGGAGCAAGATCCTGAGGGAAACTCAACATGCTCCTAGTTTTGAAGCCAGATGACATTTTTGAAAACCCAGGCTCTCTGAGGTTGG
Organism: Lanius collurio; assembly: GCA_020086605.1. Lineage (NCBI taxonomy): Eukaryota > Metazoa > Chordata > Aves > Passeriformes > Laniidae > Lanius > Lanius collurio. The sequence continues at coordinate 1,312,038 of JACBWW010000047.1, forward strand.
CTTTGGCCATGAGCTCTCCCATCACATTGGACAAACCAGGAGTAACCCATTGAGTAGAGCTGGTGCAAAATCAGTGGGAGCAAGAGACAAAACACCTGTGATACACCTGAACCAATCCCACCAGGAACACTTGGCCCATAGCACACACATTTCTGAAGGCATGTTTGCCCAGTTACTGTCACTTCAGACAGCAACAGTGTTTTTTAGCTCTCTGCACGGGTGGCACAACCCATTCTGCAGAAACGCAGTGACACTTTGGAGAGAGCAGGCAGCTCCTAAGAGGGAGGGAGCAGAGGAGAAAACCTCCACTTCCATTCTGGTCATCTCCTGCTGTTGCACAGGTAGTGACAGCAGCTGCCCTTTGGAGGGGCTGCAGCTGTGCAGGGGATAAGGGGAGCAGAAACATAGACAAGGGGCCCTTGCCTGCCTTGCCTGGGGAGGGGACAAGCCCTGAACAGGGGAACAGGAACCTGTGTCTACCCTGCCCAAGGTCCTGCATGGGCTGGCCCCATGCTGGGACATCCGGGTGCCAACTGTCCAGGAAGCCGGGGGCTGCTTCCCCTTAATGGGGAGTTTTTACAAGAAAAGCCCCGGCAGCCCATTTTGTGCTTTCTAGCACCAGATCCCATCTACATTCTTAAGTACTCCTAAAGCTTCCTAATTATTGCTTCCTGGTCAGTTTTACATCTCCTTATTAATTTAATACATTCTCTTATAAAGCAGAAGCAATTGCAAGCACCCAGCAGCCACCACCAAACCTTCTCATTTAAACCAGAACTCATGATTTTATGCCACTGAACTATGCATTCTTTACTGCACAATAGATGGCAGTAGAGAAAAAAGGCTGAGACTAGACAATTTATAATTTGGAATATGCAGATGATTTTTTTCCCCCCATCAAATCACTGTACAGTATTTGTTGCTTTCTGCTCAACAGAGAGCTTTCCTAGAAAAGGCAGTCTGGGGCGGATGAGGCTAGATGAAATAAAAGATTCATGCATGAATAATTAACATATTGGAGGCCTCACTTGAACTTGTTGGCTTACCCAGATGAATGAGTTAACAAGTTGGAGATTATTATAAAGAGGGACTATTCTGCTCCAGTAGATCAATTCAGCTGAAAATGATGAAGTATCGACGCACATATAAATATATGCTTGGTACTTAAAAATAATCCTTCCAATAAGTATAGTCATATTGGAGTTCTGCTACGCTGACAGTCGCAGAGACAAGATAAAAAGATTTGGCATGAGTCATTCAGTTTGACTTTTGCACTGAAATGAGATGCAAGCCTGGGAAGTCGCTCTATGTAGGGCAGCCGCCGCGCAGGCGGGCAGCTCCCACCTCCCCGGTTTCGCAGCGCGGGGGAAGAGTGGTGGCAAGTGGAGCAAGAGCACCTCCAACTCCAACACAAGGGCTGCTGGATGGACGTGCAGGGCTCGCCCGCTGCTCCCTTCCATGTGCAGGGGCTCGCTCAGGGGCTGAGGTGGGTGCTCAGCAGGGCACTGCCGGTGGCCACAGGGCTGGCAGAGAGCGATGCCGTGTGACAGCGGCCCCGCACCCTGCAGAAGGTGCCCCTTAACTCTAAATATCCATGGTTTGCCAGTCTGTTTAATTTAGCCAATGCTTTCCATTACTGTCTACTTCTTTGAAAGCTAATTGCTGCAAAAAGGAGTCTTCCTTGTAAATTGACATCAAATTCATGCTAACCATGGGAGGGAGAGAAAATTTAATTACAAACTTTATTCTTATCTCAGCTTTACTAATTTTTAATTGTGTCTAATAATACTGAAAACCAAACTGGGAAAAAACGTAGGGGATTAAATTCACTGCAAGGAAATTGCTAGATTTCCTATCCAAAAGTATGCCAAAGCTTTTCTGCCTCTCCATACCTCTCTATATCTCAGAGGACTAATAGTAAAATAAGGTTGGGAAATAAAACCGTGCCATCACTTTTCCATGCCTCTGTTAAATAAAACCTTTCTGATGCAGGGAGCTCGTGCCACGCATGTTGCATGTGGAGTGCCTGGACTGTGAAGGGATGGCAGCCACGGGCTGGTGCTGAGCAGGTAGGCGGACTTGGCAAGGCACACTGAGAGCGCAGCACACCCTGTCCTGGTTGCAGCTCTCATTGCATTAGCTGTTAGAAATTATTTCAGAATCAAATGATTTTGCTTTCAGCCAAAGCTCCTCTAACACCACTGCAGCCACCTCCCCACCACATGGCGAGTCACAGTGGCTGTAGCCCTCATGCCAGCCCTTGTGCCCAGCAGGAGCAGCACAAGGTCACTCTGGCACTTAGCACCAGGCAGATGATGGGTCCATCCTGTGTGGGTTTTTTGTTTTTCAGAGTTAAAGGTGTATCATTCCATGACACTATCCAGGACTGCTGGAAAAATAAAAATAGATTGGAATTATTTTGGAGATGTTTCTGTATATTATCTCTCAACTGCACAGTGCTGTCAAGCAAAACTTCTTCTTTCTTCAATCAGTGCACAAACATAAACCAGATATAACAGGGCACGGAATTTGCGTGTGTGCAAAAACGCCTGATTTCTATGTACAACTCAGTTTTTGACAAACTTAAAGTTACCACTTGCAGCAGCTCAGGACAAAGCAGAGCTTTTCTTCCAGCTCTGACAGTGAACTGGGGCTCACCAGATGCCTGCAGCCAGGCTTGGGCTGCCAAGGGTTGGCAGACCCACAGTGACATTTGAACGGCACTTTTCCCTACACGGGTCCCCCAGCTGCTCACATGGTCATAAATTGATGCACTGATTTACATGCACCTCCAGCAAATTGATAGTTCCCCCACTCTGGGCAGCAGCAGCAGCACAGGGATGTGCTGAGGGTGCCTCTCAGCTGTGGATGTGTTTAGCTGTCCCTGAGGCACGGGAGGGAGGTGATCCTCCCTAACACCCAAGCTCTGTGCTTCAGAGCGTGCTTGCTGATCAAACCATCCTGCTCTGCAGACAGTCCAGGGATCTGGTAAGAAAACCTTCACCTGCTAGCAATATTTTTCCACTTAGATCTGTTCCTAAAAGCTTATTGCCACATCAAATCCCATTATAGAAAATAAGGAAATGTTAAAATTAAGAACTAATGTTCACATGAAAGAATTTTTTTTACTATTTCCTTCAGCAAACCAATGAATGTTTAACAGTTGAAATTGCTTTGAAACAGCAATAAATTATTTCATGCATACATGCCAAATATTAAAACCAGAAGTTTTCTTAATATGAAGTCACTGGAACCAAGATTCATGTTTGTCTTTGTTAATTATCTACTTGTTTATTAGCTTAGTTTCACTGAGGAGCTGCTGATATCCCCAAGTTAAGGATTTTGGAGCTGTTCACAGGATGTAATAATACAATTTTATTGGGTGCTTTTTCAGAAAGCACTTTTAGTTGTTTGCACATAAGCCATAAAACTGCCATTTTGCTCAGCCTGAAGCCCCCTTCACGGGTTCCGGCTGGCCTGTGTCTCCCCAGGGCAGCCACAGTGCCCCAGTGCTGCAGGCATGGGTGCTGAGGGAAGGTGGGATGCTGCCCTGGCACTGCAGCTCAAGCAGATCTCTCCCTTGAGCTAAAACCAGGCTCAGCCAGGACAAGCCTAACCCGGGCTCATGCTCCCTGCAACCCAAGAGGGGCTGCTTCAAGTCAGGTTCTGAGCAGGCCAAACCACAGAGACACAAACTTTGCTGTTGATTTAATATTTAAAATTTGAGAAGATCTTTAATTATTCTTTTTAAATCAGCAGATTGTGCATTCTCTACACAGCAAACTGCTCCAGGCTGCAAGGATTTCCTTCGGGAGGGAAAATCAGCAGCACAGATTCTGGGAGTATGTTATTATTGGCTAAAGCATTTTTATCATGATCAGTAAAGAGTTATTCCCTCAAGCATCACCTCCCAGAGCTGGGGCAGTAGAGTCAAGTTTAGAAAAAGGTTTCCAGTTGTACTGACTGCAAGGAAAAGCTTCAGGTACATTTGGGGTGAGAAAACAAATTCCCCTAAGTCTCACTGGTTAGCAAGAAGATTTACTCTGAACTTTGTATGTGGCTTTAAACCAAAGACTCAGCCTTTTTCTGAGCAAAAGCACATTTACTTCAAACTGAAGCCCTCGGAGAAGAACACTCTAGCCTTTCTTAAAGCAATACCAGCATGATGGGTAAGAGCAGACAGGTCTCAGCTGTGTTTGACACATCCTTAGTCTGTGGAGCAGAGCCAGAGGACAGCCACAATATTGCAGGAGGACACCTCCCCAATTTCCAGTGGGTGCTGGGGGGCCTCTTTGGACATATCCAACTGCTCCTTGCTGAGCTGCAGTGCCCCAAGGCACTGCTGTAACAAAGACACCAGGAGACAGGCTGGGAAATGCATCCTTGCTGCAGGCAGGCACCTCTGACCTCCTGAACAAAAATGTTTTCTATTGACTGTGGATATGTTCCACAGAACTTATTGCAAAAGAATTATCTTGTGTTGTCCTCTCTCAAATGCAGCAAATTACCCTTCTAGAAATGTTTGTAACAATTTTTCAGTATAACTTCAGAAAACATCAGATTTTGTTTTTCAAAGTCTGCAATATTTTGAAACTCACCTTTTTCTATTGCTGCCTAATATCCACAGAAGTTTAACACACTGAGAACAGCACAATTAAAAAAAAGTCCTATAAATAATAACAAACACACTAAACACATTTGACCTACTCTGGTGGTTCTCAGAGGTAACATGAGTCCTGCACTGCAGCCCCCTGTGGGGTGCACACTCCTTCAACCCGTGACAGTAACCAGCTGCAGGTTACCAGCAGACTTAGAGATGTGCTTTTCCAGAAAGACAATCGTTTTTTGGACATGTGTGGCAGATGGGAGTGTTAACTCATAGTGCTAGGAGTTAACCTGATTGTATTATAATGTGATAGCTCCACAGCTAATGCCCATCAGCACTGTGGGCCATTTACTTTATCATAAAATAAAATTAATTGAGTGAAAATAAATTGCAGAGAGATACGGAAGAATTTGAGACCATATACATGAAATACACGATAGCTTGAGTCTCCTGTGGCACTTATCTTCATTAGGGAGAAAACAATTATTATTAATTCTCTCTTTAAAAATAAATATCCTGAAACTCGCAACAAGATTTACTGCCCAGACTGCAGATGCTGATACGGCTACACAAGCGCTAAAATTTCTTTTCCTTTGAAGAAGGACTTCCAGACTCAGCAAAATGTTACAACGAGGCGGCTGCTGGTGCCCACATCCTGGTGAAGCCTGCCCAGAGCCCTCAGGGTGTGAGGAAGAGGATGTGGGGGGCCCTGGTGGTGCTGTGGGAGCAGCACAGTGTATCCCCCCCAGTCAGGTGAGCAGCAGGAGGCTGGGCTACAGACACTCAAGTCTGCTAATGGGCTGCAATATTTATAATGGAGAATGTTTATTTGAGGGCATGCCTGCATTTGGCAAGTATAGCAAAATAATGACATTGAGGCTTATTGATAATAGTTATAATTCCATGTAATGACCAACTGAGCAAAACGATACAGCCATCTCTCCTTCATCTATTATACTGCTGTCCACAGAGATTTCTCAGTTAAGGGCTGTTTATTTCTGCAGCAAGACATAGACCAGATATGCAGAATATAAACCTTCCTATTAGGACTCATGGTTTTTTTCCTTCCAAGTCATTCAATGGCACGCAATTTTGGGGATCAGCTTTCTGGCTGTGTGTGAGCTAGGAGTCAGAAATGCAGTCATGATCGTGGTGCCAAGTGAGAAGTATCCAGCCTGTTTGGTCCTGGCTGCAGACGCCCGCTACACTCCCACACAAGAGAAGCTTTTATTTATCTTCTTACAAGTCAGTCACAAATTCCCACAAGAGGATTTCTACATGTGTTAGCAATGTCATTTTACAGGTCACCATTCGTTAGTTTCCCTAAATAAAATTAGGGCAAAAGGTTTTATCTTTTCCTTTCTTTTTGACATCAGTATAGTGGCAGTCCCTCAAACCGTCTAGTGTCAGCACCATGCTGAGGAGCAGCTTGTGGGCAGCCCTTCCTAGTGCCAGCAAACAGAGGCATCAGTGGACATGCCAAGAATGCTGCTTCTGACATAGACACCCCAGGTCCCTGTCAGGTCCTGCCCTGGACCCATTCTACTGCTCTGGCGAGGCTGAGGAAAGCCCACAGGGCTGCTTCTGCAGTCCCAGACACCCTCTGGTTCTGGCTTTTACAGAACTGCAATAAAATTCACATCTACTCACAGCAAACCACACTGGCAGCTTCTGCATTTACTGAGCAGTTGCCCACAGGTACAGATGTGAGGCTTCACTTGCAAAACCACCCTGCTGAGTCCCCCCTAACACTGCCTCCTCTAACTGGCACCAGACAGAGATTTGTCACCTCCAGGTGACATCTCCAGCCTGGCCACTGAGAGGCTGGGCAGTAATAAACCTCCTGAAGTGCTGGGTGAGCAGGAGAGACCCTTTAAACTCACAGGCATTTTACTTCATTACTGAAGACTTCACGTGCCTTTTACATGATGAGTTTTGTTCCTGGGTCTCAGATGTCTGTACTGCTGAAGGTTAATTGGATAAACTTAATAGAAATAAGCATGTTTGAAAGAGTTACATGCATCCACCTTCCTCTTTACAGGAAGGGATAACCCTTAAGCACTTGACCAGTGTACAATAACTCCAGGTAGCGAAAACCTGAAATCAGATTATATCCCCCCCCAATTTCATTAGCACTGCCCAGTGACTGGGTGCAGGTAGTGGTTATTGGGCTGCAGAACAAGGTGAATGCTTGCTAGCAACACAGTCTTTGGGCACTGTTCTGGACATGCAGGAAGACAGATAAGATGCAAGGGATGTGGTTTAATTAGACCACAACTTAATAAAGTTAACTCATCTGGGATCTATCCAGCACAATTCTTTCTCTAATCATTCCCATATGGTGGAGAGCTGCCATGAGCCCTCCTGCTCCCCACAGCTGGGAACCAGTCCTGTGCTGGACTCTGCCACCCAGTGCATCTACAAGGGTTAGGTCTTCCTTTTACAAGGCACCATTGCTGCCATGGATGCCACACCCAGTCCCAGCTCAGCCTGGCAGCGAAGCATCCTACTTTGCTACTGCAAGGATAGCCTGTGGCACAGCTCCTGTCCTGCCACCAACTCAAAGGTGCTGCTGGCACAGGGCAACAGTGCACAAGTATAAACAACCCCTAAGATGCAAAGATGAATTAGCATAATGTCCTGGATTATAATATATAGATATATATTTAATTGTCTCTTTAACCCTGTAGGAAGAGTCAACAGCCAAAGTCTATTTTAGCAAGGGAGAACTGTTTCCAAGAGAGAAAAGAGCTAGGCTTCTTCCAGCTATTGTCCACAGCATTGCACAGCAGCCAATACTGGTTTTTTCCTCCTGACAAAATGCAGACTACCTTCCTGAGTTAGATGATTTTGGTGACTTTAATTACCCAGTCGTGTGTGCTGGAGGCAGAGAGAGAAAATCTTGAATGCAGAACAGATATTACTCTGCACTAAGTCCAGTGCTGGTCACCAAAGTGCAGTGAGGGGCTCTTCCCCTGCTCATGAGTGCACACTTGCACCTTTCCACCACCGTGTCTGAGCCCAGCAGTGTCACTCATGCTTTGATGCAGAAATATTGCCTGTGCGTGGGTCAGCAGCAGCCGATTTTTCATCTCTCTAAAGGCTGAGCTTGCCATTTTCCTTACCAAAAGCACAAAATGCATCCTCTGAGGGCTGTCTCCACATGCTAGAAGGACTTCAATCTCCATATGGGGTGGCACAGCATGGCTGGCAGGCAACAGAACCTGCCTTGAGATTCCTCACTGACGTGGTGCTACGTTTCCACAGTGTAACTTGAAGTAATTTAATGTTTGTTGTGTCATGGATGCTCCTTTATTCCAGAAAACATCAGGGGTCAGAGGAAAAGGGCCATCATCTGTTGCATGACTTTGTTGTTATATGCTGGTTGCACTGGAAGCAGCAGCAGCATCGTGCCCAGGATCCACCACAGCCCCACATGTGAGGCTGCACCGCTACGCGACCGTGGCTGTTCCTCCTGCCACGTGACACTTGGGCTCTGCTTTTCTCATACACAGCATTATGACTTCTTTTTATCTTCCAGATTATTATAAGCCTTTATTTGGCTGCTGCAAACCAAGGTCTTAATCAAGCTCAAGGCTATATTATGCTGGAAGTCCTCTGAGGGGACAGAGGTGATGCCAAGCTGTGGGCTCCTGGGCAGGGCCAAGTCTCTGACTCAGCAGCTGTGTGGCATTATTTTAAGCTAACTATGCATGTGTACATGCAGAAGCAGAGCATGTTCCTGACAGAGACCTGGGAGAGCCAGCAGCCCTGTACTGAGCACTGATTCTGTGGCTGCTCTTGCTGGAGCAGCCAAGGTGTGCCTGGGCTTTTGGCATTTCAGTGTTTCAACAAAGTAGAAACGTGTTTTTCCTAATATATCAAAATCTGCTTTACCCTCTCTCCATCCCATGCTGGGGTTGTTGATTCTAGGTCCGTGACAAAGCAGTGTCAGTCATGAGCCTCCAAGAAAGGCTGACCCCAAATCCAGTCTTTGGGAAAGGAGCCATCTGCTAGTGCCCCCCCCAGATCTTGTGCTTTGAAGGACACAGAAGAAAATTGCATCTGGGGGTGAGCCCCACAATGCCATGCTGTGCTCCTACTCCCCAAACCCTCTGCAGAGTTGCTTTCTCCCAGCTGTTTGTGCTTTCCCCAGGCTTCTGTTGCTGCTGCAAAACAAAGCTATCCAGCCCTGAAGGCCATTTAGCTATTGCCTGTATTTGCTCCATACAAACAGCAACACATCTGCCACATTTCTTAGGGGACACAAGACTTCCTCCAACAGAAGAATTACATCAGACTTTTTTTGCCAAGGAGTGAGAATAACCTCTGGGGAGCCCAGAAACCCCGAAACCTCTGACAGATCCAGCACTGAACCAGCTGAGGGGCCAGAGGAGACCATGCCCGTGTTTAATTGTCTGTGCTGTCCCACCGAGGACAATCCCACTAAAGTGGGGTCTTGGGGCACCCTAGGCAGTTATACTCCAGGTATCATCAAGCCCCATATTGTAGGTCAATCCTTGGACTCTCAGACCACATCTAACAAGTTTTTGTTCTTCAGTTGAAAGCAAATGAGATGGAGGAGAGTGGGAGGCAATGGTTGTGCTGCCTGTCTGCACTAATACTTCAGGTACTTAGGGAACATCACTGCTCCTTGACTTTGAGCATGTTTCCACCTAAGTCTTTCTGGGGATTCATTTCTTCTCTGCTGTCCTACTGCTAACTCCTTTTTCTTCTCCCAGATGAACTTCCCTGAGCTTTTGCCTTCTATCCTCTTTGGATTCACTGCTCTGTAGAAGCTGATAGAGCTGATATCCCAAGGATATGAGCTTACTTTAGATCTACTGCTGTCTCTAAAGAAAACACCACATGTGGTATCCACAAAAGCATGCAGTCTCCTTTAATAAATCAGTCCATTCCACATACAGTTAATACCCCCTTGTATTTATACTGCTTGTATATTTTCCTTCTGTGTCCCTCAAATACAAGCCTTTCCCTCTTGCTGTAATAGAACATTTGCCAAGAAGAAAATTAACCTTTCTCACTGAGCAGTTGAAGTTGTACAGCTCTTCCAGACCACACATTCAGCTGAATCCCTGTATGGGCCATTCATTTAAGAGTTGGACTCCATGATCTACATGGGTCTCTTCCAATCAGAATATTCTGTAACTTCTGTAACTCACACTGAAAAAGGACAGTGTGCTGGGGTTTATGACTATTTTCTTTATAATGCACACATCCATGAGGCAGGTTTCAACTTGAGATGTATGGCTTCCAAAATACAGGGAAAGTTGAACAAACACTACGTTGGCTTTGGTCAGCATTGACACACACAGCCCAGAGCCAAGCCATGCCACATTTCCTTGTCCCTCCTTCCACTTTCCTCTTGCAGCTACTGATGGCATAGCAGCATCTTGTCATTATGTAGGGATTTAATCTCAACTGGCTATTTTATAACCCTTGCTTTGTCCCATCTCTAAAATTAACATCTAGCATTAGCATTTTTGAACGTGACTTTAAAGCCTTCAAGCAAATATAAGCAGAGATAGACCTAAGTAAAATAGGTTTCCTTGGCATGATCACAAGCCTCCTGAAATGGCAGGCATGAAGGCTGTCTCTCTTCATGGGGTACAGTGCATGCTTTGGAACTGTTTGATAGTTTTAAAATATTTCTGATGCAATGGGTCATAATGCTTTCCAGATGAGTACATGGAGTGCAAAAGGTAATGGCACAGACACTTCACTGTTCTACCTCTTGTCCCCTTTTTGGCAATATAAGAAGAATCTGTCTCATCTTATCTCTAGTTTACTGGTAAACTTGAGCTATTTGCTTCCCCCCTTTCACTAAACTGAAAATGTTAAATGCACCACAAACAAAACTTATGAACTTTTTTTATGTGATTAAAATGGTCATAACTATCTGATGTTTCTTGCTGATTGAATCTGCCACTTCCATTTACTAGGAAAATAAATAACACATGTTTGCTGTCTTTCTAAAAGGTTCTATTTATTCTGTGGTCATTTCCCACTTATGATATTTCCAGCTTAATTTCATAAAACAGCTTTTACATGGCTAAAAAAAAGGCTCTTATTGTACATTGTCTTCAAAATATTTTGCCTTTAAGCTGTGGGCTTTTATTTGTAGGAACAACCAACCACCCTGTTTGTGAGGCCTGTATTCCTCCAAATTAAAAAGAGAAACAGCTGTACGTCTTATAAATGTCTGCAGAGCTCCAGTGAGATATTGCTGAATTGTTTGCTTCCCTATCTTCCCACAGGACATGCCTCCTAAATCCACTGCACAGGAGAAAAACCTAGGTAAAAGCCAAACAAATGTTCCCCTCTGGGCACATGCTTGTAGGTGCAAGGCATCTGTCCATCTCCAGCAGAGAGTTTACAGCTACTTTTTGGGATTTACAGATGTAAATATGAACACAAATAGTTTGATAAAAAGTGATGGACCAACACACAAGTTGATTCCATTTTCTGAGCAAGGGCTGCCACACCTAATTTGTCAGTCATCAACACAACACTAATTACAGCCATCTTTTGGTGTTTTATTTAAAGGTGTTTTTCTTCAAGCCCCAGACAGCTGAATTCAGGGAATTCCTTGATCTCCTTCTCTCTTTCAGTGATATCTACAGTTATACAGGTGGCATAAGGGGACATTGGTTTTAAACTTGGTATCAGAGCTAAAAGGAAAAAAATTTGAGAACAGGAGGGACTCTAAACTTGAGAACTGGACAAAGAAGAAGGTAAATTAAGAAAGACTGATGACTGATATTGTTGACAGCAACAAGTATTTCTGAGCTGAGTTTCAGCCTGCCTCACAACCCACCTACATTCAGGTGGGTCACCATTTGCCAGCTGCTAACAAACACCCACCATGCACCTCTCTGGGTCCCACAGGGCACTCCTGGGGGCCGAGGGCTGGTCCCAATTCCTGGTGCAGGATGTGAGCTGCATCCCAGCACATCAGCTCTCACACATGCCTACCTTGTGCAGAGTTGCCAGTTTTACAAGATGGGCTGTGCTGTGTTCACACATAATGACGAGCAGATTTGAGCCCTAAATCTGGATAGCTCAACAGCTGCCCCCAAGTCAAACAGGAACAGAGACAATGCATAACTGAAATGGCAAGTCATGGGATAATTAAATTGTGACAGTAAACCAAAATAGAAAGAAACAAAAAAACCCTAAAACAAACAAACAAACCAGACAGAGCCATATGCTCCCATGCGCTGCACACCGCAAAGAGAGTTATTGCAACACAGCACAGAGAGCCCACAGCCCCGGCCGTGCCGAGAGAGAGCCTCCCCAAAGCTCCAGGATGGAGGCGAGGAGCAGTTTGGTCACACACAGACTGGAGCCACTGGTGGGCCCCTGCATCCCTCACATGTGCAGAGGTGTGTGAAAGCTTGGGCCTGCAGCCTTGTTGGGGAGGATGCTGGCACTTGTCTCTGTCAACCAACTCAGAAGATAAAAGGCAACTAAAAGGCTCTTCTCTGATAGCAGCACAGGGGCCCCAGGGTGACACAGGTGAATTCCTTCATAGCAACCCATCTGCTGGTTGGCTTGACCACCTGTGCTGGGCTATTAATTTACTCCCCTGGCCCAGAACAGTGCTGTATGAGGCTGTGTGGAGCCACAGGGCTCTGCTCTCAGGAGCACCGATTCCCATCTCCCCTCCCGTTATCAGCTGTAGGGATCAATACAGCCATGGCAGCAGGCTGCTGCATGACTGGTCCCACTCCAGAGAAGGCCAAGGCCTCTGCAATGTGCTTGTTCCTGAATGACAGGCATCATTTGGCATTGAGTGATTAATGCTAGCAGATGGCATAAACCCAAAAAGCCAGGAAAAAAGTTCCTAGGATCTGTTCAGTGAAGTAGATTAATGAGAGCTATACTGACAAATAAACTCCAAATAAATCAAGTTTCTGCAGATGATCCAAAACCCATCCATAGTTTCTGTGGATGGATCCTTGAAAAGTTTTCAGCAGGCAGCAATCAGCCCCCATTCACAGGCAGGAAGGGATCAGCAGCTGCTTTCGTGTCAGTCCCACTGTGGCCACCTACGACTTGGTATAAACCTTTAAATACGCCTTCAAGGAAGGCACTCAAAGGCTGTGAAGGGGTTGTTGGGGTTAAAGGGCAGGCTGAGGAATGTGAAGGGACATGGGGTGAGGGGCTCTGGTGACCACACTGCCACCAGTGGTACTTGCTGCTGCCAGGTCACGGGGCCAGCTTCGCTCCTGTGTGCATCCATGTGCGGTTTCCTTTTTAAAACTGATAACTTGCAGAGTAGGAATATGGAAATATGGTAATGTTTATAGGCGACAGCAGCCTCCACCTTCGGATGTTAATTATACATTAGAACTGGACAAATTATTCATTGGGAACAGTTTGGGCTCAGGGGAAAGAAAACAGTTTTCTCCTCTAAATACTGCAACCAAAGTCTTTGTCAGTGCACTTAAAATATATAGAGTGGATTTGTGTGCACATACTTTACAGCACAGCTATATTTATGACCAATGTGATCTGCCTGCTAACTCAAGTTCATGTGCGGGTCCAACTTTGCTCATCTATAAACTGCTCAGAATTATTCAGGTATGTTGTTCTTCCAACATGTTACCTCCAGCTCATGTGCCTGGACCTATCCCCCCTAGAAGTAAAATTGCCTGGGAGCTGGGTTCCCGTGTGTCAGGCAAGGGTTGTGGGGATTTCCCACCCAAGACAAGCATTTGTCATAGAATGTCTTCAGATATGTACAGAAACCTCACCAAAAACATTCTGATAATGAGTCAGCAGAGGGTGTCCACATTTAATGTTGGCTCAGGTATGTCAGTTGCTCTCAGAGGTATTTGTCCCATCACCAGTGGCTGAACCTCGAGCTACCCAGGAAAGTTGCAGACACATCACTGTTCCTGCAGCCACCCTGCTCTGTGCCCTGCCCACACAAGCACAAACCTCAGACATTGTGCTCTGATTCTTTGACTGGGTTTCCATGAGTGGTGAAATCCCATTTTAACTATGCAGCAGTCCCAGAATTACTTTTGCACATGAAAAATTACTGCTTCCATTAAACTTTGCTGATTTTAGGAAGACAAGGTCCTTATATGTAAATTGGTTTATGTCTTGAGGAAAGAAGAAGGGAAAGAAATCTAACACCAAAACTTCGGGAGAGAGTTTTGTCATGAATTAAATTTAAAGGAAAGAAACCCCAACACTAAAATAGAACAGAGTAAGATATTTACAGCTTAATGCTTTTTTAAGTCAGCAGAACAAAACTCTGGTTTTCCTTATTGACTGTTAACCACAATAACACAAGACTTGCTCAATTTCATCTTTGTTCCTTTAATATTGGGAATTTCTTTTTTATTTTATTGACGAGGAAACATCCAGTTTTCTGGCTGGAGCCTATTATATAAAGAAAGCATAAAAGGATTCATTACTTTTTAACTACTAGCAGGGAAAGAAACAGAAGAACTGTATTCTTTTCGGTGAGTTCAGCAGCTGGTAGCATTAGTGTTTCAAACACCACATTTGGAATATCTCATCTCCCAAACTCTTTGAAAGAACATCAGTGCAGGATCTGATGACTATGTCATGCACACATGTACATGTGGGGGCTGATGTACATTACAAATGATGCATTTGCTTACCCACAAGGGATTGCATCCTCTTCCCATTAACTGACAATGCATGTTAGAGCACAAGCGCTGGGATTCAGTCACTTTATCAGAAATTCAGACTGGTTCTCCATGCACTGCTCTGGTTACAGTGGGACCCAGTGTAGCTGAGCTGGTGGGACATGCTTTGGTCACTGTGCCTGTGCCATGGCGGCAGTTCCCTGGGCCCAGCCCTGAGACCCATTCCCAATTTTCCCCTTGGGAAAAGGAAACCAGACAAATAGCAGGGATGCTTAAGGAGACGTGTCCTTCCCTTTCTCCTCAAACAGAAATCCTACTCCCCATGCGCCTCTCCACAGCATCTCTTTTTTTCAGAGGCTAAATATTACAAAGGTTTGGCATACAGGACATTTTAGGGTAGGTTTGGGGGGTTTTTTTGAACCCACACAATAATTAAACCAGTGGGTTAAGCAGCAAAAGAGAGAATCTGCCTCAGGGCTGAGGGCTGTGGAATACCACCCCCACCAGAGACTAAACACTGCAAACCACTCTGCTGGTAATGGATGGGCATTTTAAAGGACGCAAATGATAAACAGCGAAGGAGCGTAATTGGCGCTGTTTGTTGTGCACTGGCTGATGAAATGCCAGAGAAACTGAGTCGCTTCAAAATGACATGTTTATGTGACATCAAAGAGGCTGAGCTGACTTCACATTATATCTGTGACAAATGTATATATTGGATCGCTGTTTGCCATTTAGACCTCCTCTGATTACTTCTCATTGTAAAGAGAAACATTTGCGATTCTGCTCACTTGGTAAATCTGTAGAGTGACTTGTTAGCAACACATGCAGGGAAAGTTGTTGAAAAGCCCTTCTGGGCCTACCGTAGTAAATATGTATTCACACACCCGATAACGTGCTGCCGCTTGTTGCCTGAAAGACGAACGCAGACAGAGAGTGCTGCACACAGCAGAGCCTCCACACGTGCTCCCAACCATTTGCACTTCAGGCACTAAACTTGAGCCCACCACCGCCTCCTCTTCCCCAGACCTTCATGCGACCCTACTTCATGTGCTTCTGCCCCTAAGACATCAGGAAAATTTGCTTTGCCATGGCAGACCCTGGAAGCAGGGCTTGCATAGGCTGGCTGGCTGAAATGCTATGATTAAATTTTCCTGGGGAATGGAAAATAAGCAATTGTACTAGGAAGGGTTGGAAGCAAAAAGTTACTTGCCTTTCCCAAACATGTGTCTCTTGCCTTTTGGGAGAAAACAAAAGTCTAAGGAAGTATTAAGCACTGGTATATCCTGGAAGGGCTAGGATTTTTCCCAGATCCAGCAGCAGCCCCTCTGTCAGTGAGATGGGGTGCAGCTTCTGCCAGCAGAGCAGAGAGGCTGCAGGCATTGAAGCTGACACAGCCTGGTGGCAAGCTGGGAGGTGGCACAGGTGGGGATTCCCAGCCACCCCGATTCTCCAAGTATCCAAGGCCCTCTGGATACCTGTGGCTGCTGCTTGTGATCCCTCAGTACCCCACAGCCTCACAGCTTGGTCGGTCACAGCAGCAGAGAGAGGTGCCCCTGTGCAGGGAGGCCATGGGGAGCATGGGGCAGCTGGAAGGAAGCTGGGCAACCTGGGGAAGCCATGCAAGCCTTTGTGGTAAAGGCAATCTTGGATGCATTCCATCACTTCTCATGCTTACTAGCAGGCAGGTAACATGTTCAGGGTGAAAGGAGCATGCTGCCATTGAGATGCTTGAGCATGTGCTTCACCAGGAAAGCTAACAGCTCCCACAAAGCAAGGGAGCAGGATGTGGGGAGGGAAAGTACATCTCCAACTGCTAATTCCTACCCAGACCTGCTGGGTTAATGGCTCTTGCCAGACTCACAACACTAGGTGCCCCACAGAGAGCAAAGACACAGACAACTCTTCATCTTTCTCCTCCTCAAAAGACACTGCCCATCAGTCCTGGCTAAGGAAAAACTTGGGAGATGCTGCCCAAAGCATTCCTAGCAGCACTGCAGGCCAGGGTACCACAGGAATGACCAGAAGAAATATCTGGGGCCAAACATGCCATCATCTGATGATAGCAAGGGCAAGACAGAGAGCACAGACACTCACCTGCAGTCCTGCAGGCTCAAGAGCAGTTAGTGGCCACAGAGTGCTTGTGCCCAAGCAAGTGGACAGAAGGAAAGGAACAGCAATTGCTTTGTTCTGGGGCCAGCTTGAGAAGCAGCTTTGTGCTGAGGACAAGCCAAAGGGAAGAGATTTGCCACAGAAAACCCAAGAACATGTCATTATTAGCTGAACATCAGGTGATGTGGAGCCCTCAAATCTATTTTAAAAACAAACAAAACCTTGTGACACAGCTAACAGGCTGTGCAAGCCCTTACTGCTTCACTTGCAGACTGTGAGAAAGCAGGTTTTGAGCGCAGGAACAAAGCATCTGCTTTGGGAAAGAACAGCACATCCCTTGCTCAAGGGATTCAGAGCTGGCTCACGGGCCAGGCTGTGGTCTCATGGCAGCTCCCTCACCCTCGGCACAGCGGAGGCAGCTAACAACAGCTGAACGAACCACACAGCTTCCCCCCGCCTCTGAGGGTCGATACATAAATAGAGAAAAGATTTTCAAGCTGCTTTCTATTACTTCTGTTATGTTTTAGCCTTCCTTTCCCCTCTGCCCCTGCCAGCCCCTCCGTTTGCCCGGCAGGCAGCGAGCGGGGCTGGCTGCCGTCACCCTCCCACAGCATTGCTGCTCTCACAACAGCGGCTTCGCTGTCCGCCCAGAGACTGCCAGGGCGATGAAGCCTCAGCCTCAGGGGCTGCAGTACTCTCTTCCCACTATCTGGCCAGCTTCTATGTTTTGTTTTGATCTTGTTGGCCTTTTTTTTTTTTTTTTTTTTCCCAAGCATGTTGATGATTATCATACTGGAGGAATGCACTAAATACATAGCATAACTGGAGGAAGGAATTATTGCTGGGGGAATGTACAACATGTGTGTGCACAGCTCTGTAATGTTATTTCTGTCTCATTGATAAACTTGGGCAGATTTCAGAGGCAGATATATTTGTAAATATTGCAGGGAGCGGATGATCTTCGAGCTGACATCCAGACAGGGGCTCAGGAAAGCAGCCCACACCCGAGCTCTGGTATGCTCCCCACACTGCCCCTTCCTCCCAGGAGGGGGGAGGCAGCATCTCCCTCACCAACCCTCCACCCAAATACACACATATACACAAATACACACGCTCATATTTGATAGCACATTCACCTGGGGGGCAGTGGGGGCTTTCACCACTAGAGAAAGACTTACATTCCTCAAATTAAAGCAGAGCTCTATTTTTACCTCTCTGTATGGACATACCCTCATTGCAGCCAGTAGGACTCAGGAAACTTCATTTGTTCCAGGGAAGAAATGAGAAGCCTGAGACTGGATGCTTTTTGCATTCATATGGATAAGGAGGACTGAGGCTTAGTTTATTCTTAAACCAATGCCATTGCAACAGCACCACACTGCTACTCCCACCTCCTGCACAGATGACAGAGAACCTGAAGTCCCAGCTGTGCTCTGGCTCATATATCATCATCAGCCATCCTGCAGGTCCTCCCTGGACCACTCCAAAAGTGTTGCTCCTCCTGTCCCCACCCATGCATGGCAGGCTATGAACCACTGACTCACACCATCCCTGCTGCAAGCTGCCCTGTCCCTCCAGAGCCTGCAGAGTCCAAGCCCCCATCACTCTGCTGGAGGCCACACCTTGGATTTGTACTCATTAGACACCACTTTTTCTTCTAGCCCATAGCATACACAACACAAAGCTGCAGCATTGCCAGCCACAGGCAGCCAACAAGGAGGAATCTCTAGGCCTCTGTACGAAGCTTGCACAGGAGTAAACACACGTGGGGCCTGGAGCAGATGTGGTGGTTGCTGTAGGCCCATTCTGGCAGAGGAGATGACTTTTTCCTCGTGTGTTGTCACCCGAGCAGAGCAGCCCAGGAACATGTGCCACCAACGGAGCTGTGATGCTCTTGGAGTGCCAGCACTCCCCTCCATAGCTTTGTGCCCCCAGCACCCTGCCCGTCTGCAGCTCCTGAGGAAACACTGCACTCCCAAACATGGCCCTGCCTCCTTGCCTCTGCAGGGCACCTCCAATTTGGCCTAGCGAGCATGTTTACTGGTGGGTTACAAATAATTGTGTGTGTTGATATGCGATTGTTAATATGTCTGTTGATATTGATTAAATAAGGAGTAAGATGTTTCCCTTCTCCTTGGCGCGGCACTTTGCCTGTTTGTTTCTGGCTGGCGCCGGCGCCGAGCAGGGGAGCGACTGCCAGCAGCGCTTGGCCATGCCCGCGCTCATCGGCAGAGGCTCTGCAATGGGCTCCACGTCGGATTCTGCAGACTGAGCTGGGACAGCACTAAAAGCATGTCAAAAACACTCCTCCTGCGAGCTTTGAAGCAAAGCATTTTTTTCAGATTAGGAATGTTTTGCTAAACTTTGAGTTCCTTCCTCCCCAAAGCTTGGACTCGATGCTTCCCATGGGCACTTCACTTTCTACATCAGCTCACACCGAAGGCCACAGGTCTTGAAAAAACCTTTTCCTTCCTGACATGAACACAGCTCCCACGTGTTTGTGCCAAGGTTGGGACACCAATACCAGCATCATGCCCAGCACCCTCTCGTATGGGACCTTGCCACCCGTGAGGGACAGTGACACAGTGTCACCTCACAGCAGGGCCCTCTGCATTGCACCCTTTGCCTGAACTGGGCCAGCAGATCCCTCTGCCCATGGGAAGGGTGTTTAAACACTTTCAGCCACCAGCAGCAGCACTTTGGGAAGCCTCATCCAGATTCAGAAATGCAGGCTATTTCCCTCCACCACAAACCCGTCTGATACCCTGGCTGCCCAGCAGTACCTGTGTGCCTCATTTCAGTCCTGCAAGAGCTCTGCAGCTTCCAGGGCACTTGCTGAGGAAAAAACACCTAAGTGTTTGCATTCAGAGTCTAATAAGAGAACAGGTGTGCTGAAAGCACCATGTGAATCTTCAGCTGGGGGTGTGGGAGAAGAAATTACCCTGGTATTCAATAGCATGTTGTTAAAATAATTAGATTTTTTCATGGTATGATTTGTCAAGGAGGCAAGATTTATGCAACTGTACTATTTACTTTCCAGTCCTTTCTGATACTGCTATGCTCTGATGGCTGATTTCAGTCAAAATTAATGCCACTGAGGAATCTCAGATGTACCAAATTCCTAGGAGTCTCAAGAAAACATGTGGAGAGTCTTGAACTGCTGTCCCCTCTGAAAAATAAGACTGCAAGGTAAAATTACCCATGTTATTGGATACTGCAAATCCTGCATGGAGAAGCAATGCTATACTCCAGCCACCAGAAAGGCTTTAATTGGGATGAGTACGAGATCATCAAGCCATAGGAGAGAGCATCAGTGAGAAAACAGGACTCCTAAGTTCTGCTGCTCTTGCAGCATTTTCCCCTCTTAAAAATGGAATAATCAAGAGGCTCTTTTTCCAGCCTTCTGTTCATGCTCTTTTTGGATTGCCTTTCTCTAGCTGCTTACATGCAGCACAGAGGTTACTGGCTTTAATACTGCACAGCATCCCTGAGAGCCTGGGGCCAGGAAGGCTTTGGCTGTGATTGGCAACTGCACAGCTGCGTGCTCCAAGAGGGGAGAGGAAAGGAGGAGAAAGCTGCTGTCTGTGCTAGCCTGTAGCCTCAAATTGTAGTTAATTCTGCTTATGAACAGTCAGGTGGGAACTGAGAGCTCAGCAAGGGGCCCTGCCACTCTCCCTGTCTGTGACAGGCGCTCCCCAGTACTGGGGAGGAAGAGTGGCACAACTCCACACAGGTAATAGCAGTGTGGTAACCAAATGGCTTCTGACTAGAGGTGAGGAGCAGCAACCGAAGGCCAATGCCAGCTGTGCTTCCTGAAAGCAGGAAAGGAGGCTGCAGCTCACTGCCTCTCCTTCCCATGCAGGCTAAGGGCTCCACAAAGCCATGGCAGAGCTGAGCATCCCACATTTTTGACTCACTGCCCAGATTTGCAGAGAGCTGGATCAGGCTGCTGGAGCTACAGCTCAGCAGCTTCAGGGCTTACTGGGCCAGGTTTTGAATAAGGCCACGTGCTGGCCCTGCTGGACCCAGACACATCACCCAAGCTCCATTTAGAGCAGAAAGGAGGCAAGGAGCCAGAGGAACTCCCTGTCTTCCCCAGCAGCAGGTCACACTCCATCCTGAAGCTGTGCCATGCTCGGAGCAGGGCAGCAATGGCAACAAGCAGAGGCTGTGGGTACACAGGGCTGTCTGCCAAGTTTAGTGACTATGCCCTCTCTATTGTTTTCCTTCAGAGAGGGACAAGAAGGAAGTATTATTTTGTCTTTGCCCTATACAGGCAGTGCAAGGTGCAATGAGATATGCTTAAGATGAGCTTCCACTTTCCTGCCCCAAGGCTGTTTCCTTTAATGTTGTAGATGAGTGGGGTTATCCAGTCACTTTGGCACCTCCCTTACAGCCATCTGTGTCCTTTCTGTTGTGCCACTCTGAACAATACAAGTGCTGCCATTCCTCCTGCATAGCCTTTCCTCTTCTCCACCAACACAGACTGGCCAGCCAACCGTTCCAGTCAACCACATCAATCCTCCTGCCACTCACAGTCATCTCGAAGACATTTAATATAGATATAATGCACAAAACACTTTTACATATTCTGATAACATCCCACTCACATTCCCCTGCGAGTTGTAAGCTCTTTGAAAGAGACACACAGATGCTCCCATTGCACAACACAGTTGTACCACAGGGCAGAAGTAGCCCTGCATACTCAAACAGGGATGAAAGGCTGCCCTTCTGGGCAAGTTGTGCTGCCAGACTTTCAGGGTACAGCCCAGAGGGGACTGACACTGGTCAAAGAGCGTGGGACTCCCAACTTCCCTCCAAAGCCTATCTGAGCTGGGCGTGGAAGGACATAACTGCAGAAGGGTGTAAAACACAGCTAGATCATGCATTTGATCCAGGGTCAGCAATTAAATGTTGCTCCATTTTTAGGGTGTCTTCAGCAAAAGCATGCCTCAGAAAAAGAAAGCAGCCTTGATGACTGATTTTAATGTAATGGTAACAGCTCCCCAGCTGTGGAATAGGGTTTTAAAGACAAATAAGGTCTGCACCTCTTAACAAAATTTAATTGGTTCCACCCACAGCTCCCCATAGCTATTGAACTCATTGTACACCTATGTTTTATGCATAATGACTTTTCTATCTGGTATCAGACAGTAATCATTCCAGAAGGCAAAAATCTCAAAATAACCACAATATATGCATACAGAATACATTTAAAAGAAAATCTAAATTGACTGTTCAGACCTTCCCTCACTTGCCAGTGGATCTTCTCCAAACAGAAGGCATTCCAAGTCGGCGTAGGAAATGCTAAGATAGCATGCTTTCCATATTGTGTTATCGGAGCGTCTTCCAAAAACTCAAGCTTTCCCATACAACAAAATGTCATGAAGAAGGTTTTACTCCAGTCTGCGTATCACAGGCTGTACATACTGCTTCAGCTACTGTAAGGTTGGCAAGCAAAGCTTGTAATGACTTGAAGTACAGTTTAGGAGCAGAAAAACTTTGTTTCAGAGCCACTTGCTCACACTGTCTGATTTTCATTAGGAGGGGTTTGTGTGCCTGTGTTTTTTCCCCCAGGAACGAAGACAGAGATAAATGTCAGAGGGGACTTTTTGGTTTTCAATTCACTGCATGGAGCCTGATTAATTGAGCTGATGTTGTATTTGCAGTGAAAGGAGGAGGAGTTTCCCAGAACCAGTTAGCCTGGCTGAACTGAGAACTGGGTCAAACCCTGGCAGCAACAACGCACTTCAGAGCACAGCGAGCATCTTGCTTTTAAAAACAGATTTTATGGCCAAGCACATAGCTTTCCCCTCTCCCTCTCATTAACATCACTCACTCTCATCTCTGCTTTCACAAGGCCATCAAAAAGCAGTCTCTGCAATACTTCAATCAGGCACTATCACAGAAAAACCACCACAGCTGGGTTCAAACAGTACAAAAGGCAGTAAATATTATCACTACCCGGAAGCCAAGTGTAACAACCCACCAGCACACCACAAAGCAAACCACCTGGCCACAAATACATGCTCACACCGTCCTACCTGGCAGAGTCCAAACCACACAGTGCTCTTCATGCAGCATTTCTACCCCTGCCACAGCAGTGGAAGGTGGGCAACAGGAAACCTGGGAAGCAGCCAGGGAGCCTTTTCTGCACATCCCTCTTGGGGCTGGTTGGTATGGTACAGCTCAGCCCTTCTTACTGTTGCATTTCCTCTGGAGGTCAGCTTCAGCCTCCTTCCTCTGAGCTTCAGCTGAAACCAATGCAAAAAAGTTAGCTCATCCAGAGGTTAACTTGGAGCACCTGGTGCCCAGGTCCTGTTAGAGTCCTGCCCAGGGCCACCTCGGAGCTAAGCCCAGTCCTCACAGCTGCCCCAGCCCCAGCAAGACCTGTGCTACCCCGGGGTGTTCTGGCAGGACCCAGGCCCCTGCAGTGGCAGGCACCCCAAGTCTGCTCTCTGCAGATGAAGATCCATGGGGGCTTGGCTCCTCTGCCATACTGATAACACTGTGCACATCACTCAGGGCAGTGCAAGTGCTAATCCTGCAATCAGGCCCAGGCAAAAGGAAGAGAAAACAGAGTTTCACCAGAAACTCAGTCTTTGGCACTTGATTCAAGTTAAGTTCTGAGTGAAACAAAATATGCTATAAAGATTTTAATAAAAATCCATTTACCCAAATAGAGTCCTCATTTTTCTTTTTTTTTTTTTTTAACTGTCAAAGAATTTGACAAATTTGATCAGATCATATCACTGAGCCGAAAGTGTGAGTTCTGGGAATGAGCTATTTGCATCACTGTAGCTCCCCACTTACAGTTTTGGGCTTGCTACATGCCCCCCTCTCTGCCTACTCTGCTATTACAACCCATCTGATCTCACTTTGGGTGGAAAAACACACTTCTGCAGGCACAGAAATCTTCACAGCAAAAGGCAGAGTTCTTGTCCACAGCTCGAATGGGGCAGGCTGGGTGTCCCAGTGGGTGTCCTGTCTTACCCCTTCTGGCCCTTGCAGGGCCCCAGCTCAGCCCACACTGCTCGGTGGCAGAGCCACGGTGTGCAGAGCTCCACACGACGCAGATGCCAGCTGCAAGTTGTGTGCTTAAGTGTAAACACATGTACAGACACATTTGCTTGCAAAGGTGTGTGCACAAAATCTAGCTGAGCAGCTGTTTGACCCGAGTTCCAATTAGGATAGCATAAGGTAGATCTTTCTCCTGGAGGCACATGGCAGTGAGTAAATACATGAGTCTCTGTCTTAAAAGTGAGGGTCATGTGCAAGGTCCAGCTTGGCTGAGTCACCATGACTACATGTCAGCCACAGGAACAGCAACAGTGGCCCTCTCCACTACCCTGGCACAGAGAGGTGTTGCCAGCTTGTCATGGTTGTCTTCCATCAGAAGATGTCACGTGGAGCTCACACACGTGCTGCTCGCAGGCTCCAGCGCCCACTTCTGCTGGAAAGCAGCTGCTCTTCAGAAGAAACCCCACTCAGCAGTGAATAACAGCTGCTTTTGGGAAGTACTGCTCTCGTTTATTTATTTTCCCTGTGCACAATGAATGCTCTGATGACAGGAGCAGGACAACCAAAAAGTCCCCTTTTCCCTCCAGCATTCCAGGGAATTTCCTCAGGATGGGGCACTATTACAGCCCAAGTGTTTTCTGCTCCAAGCAGAAAATCCTGGCAACTTTTCTGAGAGGTTTGAACACCCAAAGTGGTCATGCACAGGCAGCCTCCAATGCTGGGGCGTCCATATAGGTTTTTTTCTAGGCAAAAATGAGGCTTTTAAAGGGAGCAGTAAAGCTCCCCAGACACAGGCTGCCACCATGGCAGCTGCAGCCATGGCTTCTTGGCACCCACTGAAGCAGGAGCCCACAGCTCGAACGTGGCAGTGCTCTGTGACATCCACCAGTGCCATGGCATGAAAATGCCCACAGCTTTGTTGCTCTGCTTGCCTGCTTTGCCTCTTAGTCAGTGAAGGAGAGTACAAACAGCCGTGGTGGGGCTCCTAACAGTGTCAGTCTGGGGAGCCTGGGCTGTTCTGAGGGGTAAAACTGTGGTGAATTATTCAGGTCATGTTCTGCGTGTGCTCACCTGTGGACCACCAGCTGTTCAGTGCAAGCCAGTCTTCAGAATAATTCTGATGTAAAACTGAGTATTCTAGGTAAAAGCTTGTGGTTTCAGAGGTGGTGGTAGCCCTTGGTTATCAGTTCATTCTTGCTTTGAGTCCTGTTGCCCAAGAAGTCAGTGTGCCAGAAAGCAGGTCCAGCTGCTCAGGCCTGGGATGAAAAATGAAGGTGTGTCCTTTTGAACCCTTTGGGATGCCCCAAGACATCCATCTCCTCTCACCAGGATTGCTGTGCTCCTGCAGTATGCTGTTTGTCAGTGGTGACATCTGAAAAGTTATCCAGGCAGGAGAGAAAAGCTGGCAGCTTCCTCCTGAGTCATTTGTGGTGGGAAGAGGGAAAATGGTGATGGGGAAACAGTTCTTACAGCTGCTCTGAGGTGAGAAACAGCAGCATGGAGGAGGAAGAGAACACATGTAAGGAAATACCTTCATGTCCTTCAGAAGCTTGTTTTCCCTTAAGGAACCCAATCCAGAAGGTATTTCCACCAAACAAGTCCCAAGTCCTGCAATACTGCACATCCTGGAATTACCCCTGCTCTGTGGAGGGTTTACTTGCTCACCTCCTCAAAATGGCCTGAAAATAATTGTACAAGCCATTAAAATACAGTCACTGAGCTATGGATTTCGATTTTTCCCTTTCACGACAGACAGGTAGTCTCTATCAGAATGGCTTTTATTTCAAAAGGGATCAGAAAAGCAAAGACAAAAGTAAACCTCTCCAGATGCAGCTCCATTTCTAAACATCACCAACCTAGAAAGCTTTGAAATGCTCTATAAAATAGATACTGCATGAGGGTAAACCTGAAACGTGTCATGACAATTTTGATTTTTTTTCTTTCATCTGTAGTTCTCAAAAAACTGTTTATAACATTACAAATAATTTTTTTTTTATATAAAACCATTTTCAATGTGAAAAACCAGAATATTACCATCTACAAGTATGAATGCTGCTGTTTCAGCCTGCTTAGAATACTCTATTTTCATTAAATATTTTCTTCTGATGAAACAGCATTTCTATGATAGAAATTTCCCAACTAGCTTCAAGTGTAAGTCAATACACTGCACCAAAATACTCCAAGCTTAGGATTCAAGTTCTCATATTCTGTGCTGGCCATTGGGAAATAAAGGTTTTGCCCATAGACTGAACTTTTTTGGTATGCACTCGCTGAAATCTAATAAAGAGGAGACCCTGGAAAGTAACCATAGATATTGGCATTTAAGTGAAGCAGGTTGAATCTCAGCTTATTTACTTCGGAGTGTTTTCTTTACAGAGAGTTTTTAGCTGAGCAGAAACACACAACAATGGATTTGTCCAGTTCCCTACTCCTTCCCTGAAAGCATCCTGGGAGCATGCTGGGTTTACCACATCCAGTGGGAAGAGTTCTCTGGCATCACTTATGGCTACTATATGAGCAGCAAATTTCTGACAGTCAGTTCAGCCTCAGAGTAATCCCCTAACCTTTTTATGTCCAAGGACAGAATACTTCCATTGGTTTTCCAAGAGAGAAGTTTTTATAAGAGGAAAGACATCTCTCTCCAGCACTGTGGAAGAGAGCAGGGAGAGTTTCAAAAATGCCAGCATCTGCTGCTTGGTGGGCTCAGGGGACCTGCACAGGGCAGCACTGGTCAGAACAGTAGAAAGGGGCAGAAGGGCAGGTCTGTGCCTGAACATGAAACTCCTGTTTCCTGGAGGCACCCCCTGCCCCCCTGAAGCTCAGAATTAAAAACCAGCATCTGGAAGGTTTGTACAGTGAAAACAGTACAATTACAATTGCAATTACACAGCGTGGGTATTGTCATTACTTAACTGTGTGCCTGTGTTGGCTATGGGCACAGGACAGTTTATCAGGGGAGTTCATCAGGGCACTGCTCCTCGGCAACCCAAATCCCACTGGCACTGTAATGGTTAATGCCTAAAACTTGCCTTGGCTGAGATCCTTCTGCTGTTTGATGGCTCAACTGAAGCTTGATGTTTATGGTGGAAATTGTCTTGATTTCTTTAGATGAGATGAGCATCCATGGAGTTTGAAAATGTGTTTTAATTAAGATTCTGCTAAATTCTACCAGACACCTACTTGGAAAACAAAGCAACTGAATAATTAACTCTGATGAGAGCAGATGCTGCTCTAATGACAACCTGTTACTGCTCAAGTGCATCATTAGTTGTTTTACTGTGTTCTTTTAATATGTCCAGAGATCCTCAGCTAATGAATATATTGGTAGCAATGCATCTAAAATAATTCTTCAATGTGGACTGTTGAAAAAAAAAATATAGCCAACAACCAAAAATCCCAGTGTACTGAGTTCAACTGAAATAGCGTTTCCACTGGTCTGTGCTCTGTGTGCTTGTGCTTCTTTAGTTATCCTTTTGGGATTATTTTAGCCATACATCAAGTGAAGCTTACAAATTGATGAGAATCTAATGATGCATTTATTTACAGATGTGCAGTTCTGTTCCCTGTTATGTTGCCGAGGGGTGAGAAGAAGGAAGGCTTTTTCTCTCCCCTATGTAATGTGCGCAGTCGTGCATTTGACAAAGTGACTAGAAAAATACCACCAGCAAGATTTTACCCTGTTATTTCTAGCCCTCAAAAAATAAATCCATATCATCTCCTAAAATATAGACAGAATGCTTAAAAAATAGAAAATACATTATTTATACTTAAATAACTCACTTTAATGACACACTGCACTGTTTTCACAATATCTTGTGGTTTCATCTAAAAGCATGTATAAAAAATTGCAAGTTTCTTTTTTGGACTATCAACATCAGGAAGGTTTGGTCTCACCATAAAAGTAATGAGATGAAATGCAATAAAGTGAGCAAAAATACCAAATGGGAGAATCTAGCTCATACTTTTATATTTCCTTCTCTATTTTTTTATGGTGTCAGAATTACCTCATTTACCTTGAAAGATATATTGAGGAATGATTGAGGTTCTCTTGGAGATGTTTTTCAGAGCCCACTGAGCCCAACACACACCGGTCCAGCAGAGCCAATGGCATCAGAAAACTCTCTAGCCCCTGGGAAGAAGCTGGGCATTGCTGGGAAATGTGTGCAGGGGCATCTCCATCAGCCCCTGGGGAGCAGCACTGCTCACCCCCAGCCAGCCCAGCTGGATGCCCACAGTGTTTTAAAGCCTCAAATTCTGTAAACCCAGCAAGAGCTCAATAAATACTGCCAAGCCCTTGCCTCGCTCCCCTCAATCCTCCTCCACGGGTGACAGGCCTTGCATGGCCCCAAGCCAAGATGCCACTGGCAAAGCCCCCGTGTGCCACACAGATGCAGCGGTGCTCTGAAGGGCCCACAGAAAAACTTTGCCCAACACCTTCATGGCCAGGTCAGCCAGGAGTAAGGCCAGTGCTAGGCTGGAGGCTGAGTGCCACCAGCACCCAAATGATGGGCTCAACAGGTCCTTCAGCCCAGAGGTTCACCCCAACTAAATTCCCTTCTGACTCTGCCCTGGCAGCATCCCTGGAGCCCTGACTCCATGCCCCGATGCCAGCAGCAAGATCCACTCCTTGCCCAGGCAGCTGGGAGCCCGAGGCTCACTGCTGGGAACTGCTCCCTGCATCTCCAGCAGGTCACTGCTGCTGTCCCTTCACATGGCACCTTCCAGCAGGACAAGCTCCCGGGTGAGGAACAAGTCCCATACCCTGCAGGGCCTAGCTCAGTGCAGCTTGTGGCCATGAGCCCTCTTTGAGCCCTTGTGTCACCACCCCACCACTAGGGACCAATGCAGCTATTGCCACTTTGCTAATCACTTTAAGCAATTAAAAAAAAAAAAAAAAAAAAACAACAAACCCAAACAACAAATACCCAAACAAACAACCAAACCAAACAGAAGCATCTGAATATTCACATTTTTGAGAAAGCAAGTTAGTCAACTCATTTCATCCCAGCATCTCACACTGTCTTTTAAACAATGCTTTACTGCAATCAAGCTGTTTGCATTTTTACAAGGGAGGGAGAAAAAAACCCAACAAAACAAAATTAGAAGTTTGCTTTCTTCTGTGACCAGCACCTAACTGCAGGGTGCAAAGCTCCACAGGTCACCTTTCCTACATAAAGGATAGAGAAGCCCTCTGAATTTATAGGGCTCACAGCTGACTGCTATGCCTTTTATGGAGACCTCTTTGGGTCTGATTAATTAGTAATTGGGGCAGGAGCTATGCACTTCAGTGACTCTTGGTGCCTTGATTGTAAATCGCAATCTGGTGCTAAATCTCAGCAGGTCACATTGCTGTTTTTGCTGTGCCCCAGTGACACAACTGATTAAATCTGTGTAAACAGTATCTTAACAGAAACGTTTTAGGGGGAGGTGGATGGCTGCCTTCAGTTTGGAGGAACTGAGTTATGTATTTCTGTGGGTTCTGTCTGTTCTAAAGCATTTTCATCAGCTGTGAGTTGTCCCAATACAGCAAATGAATGGTTTTAATACGGCCTTTGAAAGATTGCCCACTGTGGGGGCTTTTAAACAGCGAGTCAGCACTCAATTCACATTTGCAAGCCTAGGATGATAAACAAACAGTATCCTGGGTAGCTTTACAACTAAAGGAAGGACAAGGACAGTACTGGAATGCATTTTTTTCTGCATGCTTTCCTCCCTCCTGCCAGGAGGCCCCGCAGGGCCTGGTGTGCTGCTTCCTCAGCAGGTGCACGCCGTGTGGGTTGCCTTGTCTGTGAGCTTTTGACCATGAGACAGGAGAAATGTAGAGCTGCCTGCTTTATATGTTACTGCAGAGCAAGTGGAGGACTCCCATGTCCCAGTCCACCTCGGTCCTCCAGTCAGGGCCCTGGCTGACCCCACCTCTGTACCTGCCCAGGCCAAGTCCTCAGTCCTAGCCTGTTCTCTTTCATGTTAGTAGGTCTGGTTTTCCACAGTGTTGCAGTCTCTGTGTAATTTTCCCCTTGTGAGGTGCTCCTTATCTCTGCCCCCTCTTGTTGATGTGCTCCCCATAGATCCTTCCAGCACCCCAGCCTGTGGCTGTGCCTCCTTGCACAGGTCTGCATTGCACCAAACCTCGTGAGCTTGAGACCTACCACCATTTTTGAAGCAAGGAAAGTGAAACAAGTTACTGTAAGACCACTGGAGAAATATTTGACATGTTGCCTGCCTCAGAAGTCTGGTCATTAAACACCTGACTTTTTCGACCTTCACTTAATTCACAAAAGCATCTTAATAAATGTTGGATGCAAACCAATGAATCTGGCAAATCACTGCTTTTCCCCTGCTCCAGCTTCCTCCCCAAGCAGCACAGCTCAGTGCAGGTGCCGGGTGCTTCTCAGACCACTACCTTTGCATTATCCAAGAACAACTGCCTTTGATGAGACAAGAAATCATTTGCAATACACTGTAATGCTGAACAGCTGTTTTCATATGCTCTTTGGGAAGGAAGTGTGTTTATCTGCAGCATTGATGAGCTGGAATGCTGTCCATGACCTTGCAGGGATGTTTCACTGCTGTGTGGAGAAGAAGCCTGCCACTGTTTCCCATAACCTTCCTTGGAGTGGGGGTGTGTGTGGTGTGTTTACATTCACTTTCACAACACAGACAAATCCGTGGCCTAGACTGAGGATTCACACTTGAATTACATGCTGGCTATTGTGGTTCAACAGAATCTGACCTGCTTTTCAACAATATTAACTTTGGATTTACAAATTCACTTGTTCAGATTAGTTCTGCAGAATCCAGCTCTGGCTCCAGGGCAGGCAATTTGGTCCCAGAGTTAAAAGTGAAGTTTAAGAACTGGTGCACAGACCCACTTTGTTGCATAGCATTCATGGAGGAAAAGAAGAGAGCTGTGGAGCCAGTGGGGCAGCACCCTCTGAGGCTCACAGAGATCCTGGCCACAGCAGGTGGATTTTCTGAGTATGGTGTCCAGCTGGTGTCCAGCCTATGTCCCCACCACGGCCCCAGCTCAGCAAGTTTTGCTATAAGCAGGAGACCCTGAGTTCAAAGTGAGAAGGAAAATGTTCCAACCCCCCAGCTTGGAAAAAGGAAACCAGACAGGAGAGAGCATAAAAAATCCCAGTTTAAATTTGGCATCAGAGTAGGGCAGACCTATCCAAAAGTTATTGCATTATAGACCTCTGGGAACTGGAACAGATATTAAAAAATCCTGGAAGATCAGAGGAATGTTTTTGGGTGGATTTCCAGCAGTTCATGACTTTTTTCCCCACCACGATGTTGCTGCAGGAATGCTTTCCCTTGTGCTAATTTGTTACTTCCTTTCCTGATTCCAGAAAACAGCAGTGAAGCACACAGCAGAGGAGTTAAAACTACTGAACTTTTAGAAACCTCACATAAATAAATTCTGGTTGGGTAAAAACCTAGTCTATTCTTATCTTGCCTGAAATTGTTTGCCTTGTCTAAAGCTTCAGCACAGTCCCACTATCTGTGGAGAAGAGAATTGGTGACAAACTGGAGCACCAGATGAACCTGTGCATCACCTGCCGGGCTTGTCATGATGAGAGATGGGCTCACACCAGCCAGCTTGAGAGGGAACCACACACAGTTCCAGTGGGGGTTGTTTGGAGCCAGCATTCAGGGTAGGCCACTGGGGAAATATATGTGGTTTGCTGAGTTCAGCCCTGGATTTTGGCACAATAGACTGAAGGAGGCTTCAGATCCACAACTGGTGTTGGGACTAAGCCCTCCTCAGATCACTGCCTCTCTGGTGTGCAGCCTCTTACTGTCCTATATCATGCAGGCCAGTGAGCTTCAGTCCTTGAGACCAAGATGTGACAGGGGTCCAGTGCAGTAATCCAATCTTTCTTCTTCCAAAGAGTATAGTACATATGGTCCTGGGATTTAAATGTTAGGAACATTACTTCAATGCTTATAGAGACGAAGGAGGAATGCCCTGATGCCTTTAAGTAGGGGTCAGGCTGAGGATTTCTTATTGGGATGCATCAGGCAAAGTGCAAGAAATAGAAAAGCATCTGCCAGAAGGCAAACAGCAGGTCACAGACTGGGTAGCAATTTCATTCTATCTCCTGAATGCTACAAGGCAGTGCTTGCAGCCTCTCCAGCCTTTCAGTCAGTTCCTCAGTATGGATTCCTCTTCTCTTTCTCACATTTTTTCAGTGAAGAGAGAAAGATCCCCAGATGCTTTCACACATAGCAGTTTTTATCTGACTAAAATTGAGGCCTTGTTGAAGACATCAGGATTTTGGTAACAACTTCAGTAGTCACGTCTGGAAGTACTGGAGCATATGTTACACTAACTGCATGGCAACTATTCACTGTGCATCTCTTAATCACATACATGCAGACAAGATATTCTACTGCACATGGTCAATTCCAAATGAGCATGAATCCTGCTGATGAAACTAGATTTTCTCCAGAGCAACTCTTAAGTGCTGCTCCTTATCGAGGACTTTATTCTTGCCAAATTTCAAGATTTTAGCTCTATCCATTCCTGCAGGAGCCCTGTCTGAATAACCGTGGATGATTGCTCCTGGAGTTGTGTGAACATTCATAACAGCATTTGTCATCTTCTTGTTTAGTGTTTTTCTAAGAAAATAACTTTGCTGTCAACAAAACCCCTTCTTGAATGAAAAGCTAGTAGCTAAAGTGGCATTCGAATAAGAATGGGTTTTTGTCATCAGTTTGCCAAACTCAGCACTACTTCTGAGCTTAACATCCAAAGGATCAAAGTGCATCAAGGGCTCTGAAATGTCTGAATTCTTTCTCAGCCAATGGCAACTATCAGTATTCCATTACAATGATTAACCATGAGATTCCTTGATTTTCACATTGTTCTGTTCAAGTTAAGTCCTGTGAAAGACTTTTCATATATTGATACCTATTACTCAACTTCTATTAGATTTAGGTATATGCCTGTGTCTTTTCTTAACCCTCTTTTTCCTTATTACCATACCAAGACAAAGCTGACTTATTCAAATCCAAGTATGCATTTTACAGTCAAGAGCTAATGTTCTCTATATGCAGCATAAATGGAGCTGTTGAGATAAGTTTAACTGTGTTTTATGGTCTTTCTGAGTACAGAAAAAGACAGAGAGCTATACTTGGGTCACAGAAGAACAGGACAAATATTCAAATTAGGTATGCAATTTTCCTAGGGTGACCTGCTGGACAGTTTAGCAGCTGCAGCTTGAGGGAATGCATTGCTATGTTCCACAGAACAGGTTATTTCAGAGGAGCTAAGATCTTCTAGTTCAGATCACTTCTGTGGACATTAGTCTTTGTAAGTTGTCTTTAAGAATATTTATTGTCTAATTCATACAAGATTTCCCTTTTTTGCTTCCATTTCATCCATAGTGGCTGAGCCCTGAAACACCAGTCTTGCATGTGATCCTTCAGTACATCAGTACAGACCATGTACTTCATTCTTTAGAGATTTAAACCAGGTGAGTTTTCTGGGCTTGTGGCATGTTCTGTGGAACACGATTCTTGACAAGATAGAGCAAGCATTTTGACTGCAGAACTAATAGTGGGCCACCTCTGTGAGTTAAAATTTACATTAGCAGACACAAGGATGTGCTGCCAGTTTGTTCCTGGATCATGCCTGGCTGTGAGAATTCAGATGTATGTTTACTCACTTGGAGCAGAGAGTCAGCAGGAGGTACTGAGCAGAGCATGTATTTTTCTTCTTTGGGAAAAGAACTTCTACTATCACATTATATCAGGTCATCCCCGACTGATTAGTCAAGCAAATAGCTTTATATATTTTGTACCATGCAGTTAAAAGCACAAGCTGTTTAACCTCACTGCTGGAGCAATAAATGGCTATCTGCATTGATGCCCATTTGCTGATATGCTTTCAGAACAAACTGTAAATTAATTTCTCCAATCAGGAATGCTGAAGAAGAGTTAGATGTCAAGATTTAATTTAAGCAATGTTAAGGATAGAGAAGATGACACTGGAATTTATGGAGGGTAGTCTTTTTTATATTCTGGATATTCTTTTTTATATTCAGTGGGTCTGCAGAGCAAGAATTGGATTGCAGATGTAGGTCTCTGCTCACAATAATCACATTACAGGATCATGGCCATCATCTGGAGCTTCTAAAAACAGCAGTCCCTCATCTGTTTGCCTAGTTGATGGATAACACATATTTACATAGGCTCTCATCTTAGGAAGTTTCATCATCTCTTGCGTAGGAGAATGCTGAAATGATGTTTGCACCATAAATGTTCCAGATTCCACACATGCTTTCAGTCACCCAACATGGTCTTTCAGGCAAAAATATGTGAATACCACTGTCCTGTAGGGTAAAAGTAAGAGCAGTACATCCCCCATTTAATTTTTCCAGTAAATTCTCAGATCTAAAAAGTCTCATCCTTCAAATATTGGTGTAGGATTATTCATGTGCTCCAAGGGAAATATCTGCTTTAGCATTTTCCTTAGTAGATCTGATTCACCAGGATGCCTAAAAATAGGATTAAGAGTGTGAAATGCAGAAGGTAATAGGAGTACTTGCCCACTTCAATTTCTTGAGTCAGAGTTTAACCCCAGAATCAGAGTGTAAGCACTAATCACCAACTCAAAATCTACAATCTGAAATTTGGGAAGTGTGTATTGTTAGGCTGAGTTAAACTGGAACTACATATTTGGAGGCAGTCACAATAAAAAGAGCAAATGCAGCCACACTTAGAACAGAGGTGCTGCCCAGCCTGCACTGTGCTCCTCTTGTCATGAGAACTGGAAACAACAACCAACCATGGCATGGGGTTAGCAGATTTCCAGCCCCAGGAATCCCCACTTTGGCCTCCCCTGTTATGCCTTAAAATTAACCATCACCAGACCAATTTAATGCATTTTCAAGCCCCACCTTTATTTACTGTGTATTTTGGTTGAATTCAGTGTAAGTTAGATATACAGATGACAATTTCTCATATCATCATATTGTGGGGTTAATACAAATTACTGTATTAATGCTTTTTTTACTCTTGTATTACATGTTGATATTTTGCATTTATGATTGAGCAAATTAAGAAAATTAATATCCTGTGCACAAGATCTGTTTGGGTGACAATAACTTAAATAACCTGTCAGTTTTGACTGATGGCCAGAGCTAACTAAGGAGTTCTCTGGGTTCACACACACATCACTGTGGGAAACTTGCATTTATACAGAACTCCTTGGTGATAAACAAAGAGTACTGTGATTTTGAAAGCTCTCTGTCTGAACTGAGACCTCCAAATGAAAATACGGACCATCTCAGTTTTAATGGGTTCTCAGTCTCTCAGCAAGAAGAATAATGGGAAGTCAGTATGAAAGCTCTAGGAATGCTGACTTCAAAGCACAAATCTTAGAGGGCTGGGGAGCCAAGAGAGTAAAAGCCTGCTGCAAAACCAACAAGCATCAAATAGACTTGGCAAAACCATAAGAAACCACTTGGTCTTCCTAAACCTCCTAAATTTATTGATTTCAACAAATCAATAAATTCCAGTGTGTTCATTTTAGGCAGACAAAAATAGCAGGAATTGCTGTAGACACTGACAGTAGGCGTTCTGGTAGGTTCCACAAGAAATTGTTCAACCTTCAACATTTTATGAAATAGGCAAGTTTCATAATCATACTTTAAATCCTTTAAGTGATGTGCAATGGAACTGATATATAAAGAGAAACCTCAGAAGGTTGACAGAGAAGGATTATTATTATGGGTTTTGTACCACTCTGACAACTCGGTTGCCCAAGGACATGAACTTTGTCAATACAGGAAAGTGTGAAATGACAAATTAATACTTAGGGAGGGTAATTTCTATAATTTTATCCAGTTTCACTCATACACTCAAATCTCCCTGCAATTTCAGGCCTATCCCTTGAAAGTGATGTGGATAAAGGCTGGGTTTGCAACAAAGACCAGGTTGGACACTAGAAGAGGATAAGTACAGTTTGCACAAGGAAAACTTTCTGAATGAAGTCATTCACTTCTGGTTTGTGAATGAATAATTCTCATAGTCCCTGCTCCCCATAAGATTTCTGCAGAAACACTTTATTTTATTGCACCTTGAAATCTAAAGGACTCCTCAGAAATGGAAGGTTAAACATGCACGTAAGTGTTCACAAAGCTGGAGCCTTATTTGACTAATTTCTCCTAGGCTGATAATCAAATACTAAATAGCCTTGGCTCTTGGAGCAAACGTTTCCCCCTAGGGACAAACCTCTTTACTGAGCAATAGATCAGAAGTGAACTGACACTGGAGTTCAAGGCAGACCCACTGTAATTAATTCAGTTAAAGCACAGCAATTTGGAGGTAGCAGAAGGATGGCAAATCCCACCCTGTTTTCTAATCTTCCCCAAAGGAACATATTTATTACAAACTCTTAAAATCACCTTTTGATAATGTTGAACAGTCTGTGAGGGGCCCATTAAGGCATACAAGGCAGACCCATTTTAATCCTTAATACCACTTGAAGATTATCCATTTTAAATGGCCTTGCAGAGCTTATCATAATTTTGTAAACTATTAAAAAGTAACAAAAGGCACTACTACATCCATCTGATGAGAAGCATGGGCTCCTCCAGCCTGCCTGACAGAACACACTGTTTCTCTGTGACTGCCTGATGGTGAATCCAGCTGTGGCAGCACAGATTCTCACTGGGACATAAACACCGAGAGTGAATTTTGTATTATAGGTATCTGGATTAGTCTGCTCCTCAGGATGAATGCAGAGATCTCATTTTCTGCATGAAGCACTGTCAACCAAAACCAAGACATCTAACTCACAACTGCCCATCTTTTCAGGATACACAGTGTCCTGGGGTGTGTTATTCCTTAACCGTCTGCTCAATGCCCAAGGCTGCAGTGCCTTTAGGATGGACCCGGGGGCAGGGCCATGGGACAGAGTGTGGGTTGGTTTAATGGCTCAGCCCAACGGCTCAGGGATCTGGGGGGCTCTGGAGGGAGTGTGCCGGGAGCATTGTGCTGCTTTGTGGTTTTCTTTTGTGTTCCAGCTAGTGGGAAAAAGGTTCTGTTGGTGTTGGTTTTCCTTTCCTTTCCTTTCCTTTCCTTTCCTTTCCTTTCCTTTCCTTTCCTTTCCTTTCCTTTCCTTTTTCCTTTCCTTTTTCCTTTCCTTTTTCCTTTCCTTTCCTTTCCTTTCCTTTCCTTTCCTTTCCTTTCCTTTCCTTTCCTTTCCTTTCCTTTCCTTTCCTTCTGGTCTGGGAAGCCTGCAGGTGCAGCCCCAGAGGGCTGCAGAGTGGCCCCAGCTGGTCCCAGCCTGTGTGTCTGTTCCCTCTCTGGGAATTTGTTGTATTTTGAGGTTTTTTTTTCTATCCTGTTCTACCCTGTTTTGTTTGTGTGTTAATAAATAGTTTGTTTTTTCCACTTTTACTTGCTGGTGACCCACTTGTCTTATTGGTGGAGGAAAAGGGGAGGCCCTTTTTCCTTTGGAGGAGACGCTCATTCTGGAGTGTACCCTCCTGAAGTTTTGCCTCCACAACTGAGATGCATGGTAACTGGCATTTAAGGCATATTGGCTTTCAAGAGTGTGGCTGAAACAGAGCCATCTTTCATCTGGTACCTTATAAAAGCTCTCCAATCTTAATTGGTAGAAGAAGAGAAAACCAAGCCATTCAGTGGCTCTAGGACTGATAACACTGGGTAGAGCTCTTCACACTCACTGGTGAAGGCAATGTGAGAATAATATTTTCCACAGGGACTCAAGAGTAGAGTTTACCAGCCTCCCCACTCAAGAATGGGTGAATTAACCTCTGTTCCTGAAAACACATGAGATGCATCACAGCAGCTGCAGTTACTGTCTGCAGGTCCATGGCACTGTCTATTGGTGCATTTCTTCAAGTGCAGCAGCTAAACACAGAGTGCTGCATCAGTAACCCATTCAGGCAGGAAAAGGAGAGAAGGAAATTAGAATGAAGTGCAGCTCTACCAAGAGTGCAGTGAAAAGAAAGGTGGGTGTGCCAGATTGCTTGAGACCCCTTGGAATGAGGAGAGTCCCAGCTGGCTAATCCCCCCTAACTGCTGTCTGAGGAGCATGGGGGACCACAGAGGGAGAGGAAAGAGCTGGGCAGGTTGTTCAGCTTGTCTGACTTCCTGCTGTGATACTGAGCTTATTGAAGTCAGTATGGATGAGACCTGTTGGCTTGTAAACCTGCAAGTGGATGATCAGTCCCCTCCTCATTCCCTTGTCCATCTTCATTGAGTGAGTGATTATCACATTTGCAGGGCTAAATGCTAAAGGAAAATAAATGTGAGCTGAAGAGAGAAGTGCAGCATTGCACGTTTGCCTTTCAAAGTGAGGAAACCCAGGACAGTAGGCACAACAACCCAAAAAGTATACAAAGCACAGAACAGGTGGGATGGCTTGAACAAAATGGGGCACTAATGACCCTGGTTTGAGCCAGATAGGCAGGGCTTCTCACACAGCAGCACCCACACCACATCTAAAGCCTGACCTGCAACACCAACCTGGGCTTGAGAGCAGAGAGGTGTTCAGGCTGAAATCGAGCAGATTAGAAGTGAGGGTACAGTGCCAAACTAATTTTCTCTGGGGATCTGAACCACAATTCAGTCCAGGTGACATTTTACATATTTTCACCATTGTTTTTGTTTAATTTGTGAAAGTAATTACACAGCCAATTGAACAGTGTAAAGCAATTGCTGCAATAGTCAATATTTCAGTGAGGTACAGTGCAACTCAGCTTTCCCAGTTAGGATACCCAGGCATAGCCCTACAGTATCTGTGCCATTCATCACTGACACTGCCATCTGGCTTACCTGAATCCTCCCCAACTACAGCTTGTGCTGAACAAACCTGACTTTTCTTTGGGCTCCTTTTGAAGAAAACAAGGCAATGAAACACCCTGCACTGCTGGTGATATGGACAATGTTAGCTGGCATTCTTAGCTCTTAAGTGAAGAATGACAGGGGCCAGCTAAGTGACAGATGAGGCCAAAAACACTAGGCCTCTGGGTGGTGACTTCGATGCAGATAATTGATGGCTATCCCTGTTGAATTACACAGAATAAACATGTAATATTGGACTCCTACAGGAGTGCTTTGCCCTCACAGCACTTCAGCTGAACTACCCTGGCTTTTATGGCTGTGGCTGAAATCAAACCTGTTTCTCTTTGGCGTGGTGCAGCACAGGAACCACTCCTACCCCACCAACTGGAGCTGAGCCAGCAGGGCCCAGTTTGCTGCCAGGACTGTGTTGGGACAAATTGGTGATGCAGGTGAGTTGCTGAGGTGGTGTATGAGTGTCAGAAGAGTAGGAGATAACTGTGCACACACGTACACCGGGAGCTGGAGGCAGTGCTGCTGTGTTACCTATGATAAATAGCCCGTGTCACCACAGTAGCTGGTCTCCAGATTGAAGCAGACTTTTGCGAATCAGCAGGGTCAGCATTTGAAAAGCATGTGAATATTGTGCACTTGTAAATATTTGAGCACATCTGTTTAGCTCCCTCTCAAAAACCACTGGGAAAAACTACTTCACATTGTGCCATGCAATGCTGTTACCCTGCTCTAATTGTCAAATCTGTTGAGTGTTTTTCTCATGCACACAAAAATTAAAAATTACTATCCTCATTCATGATTAACTCAGCTGCAGTGCTGCACTGTGTCACACTGCATTTTTTAAAGTATTAAATTCCACCTCATAATCAGAAGAGTTTTAATTAACTTTTTTGCTAGTTCATCTTTTTTTTCCCCTCTTTCACATAGCCCCAGACAATCTCCAGAGCTACCTTCCCTGCAAACATCTCCTTGGATGCTACCAAGAGAGCAGCGGAGTGCCATGTTGGCACTGTGAAAATTGTCTGCACCAACCCAAAACTATTTGCCTCTTCCATTCCTCCCTGCTTACAGACCTAAGGCCTGCTGGCTGGCTGAGCACAGCTCACTTGGTTGGACCATGACAGAGATCTAACCCATGGCATTTCTTATTTTCCTGGAAAGAGCATCTGACTATTACTTCCCTTCAGCCTAAATCTCCAAGCAGATATAGGACTGCTCTTTTACATGAGATCTCTAGGGATGTGAAAGAGAGGACTCCAGAGGAGATATATTCCTGCCTGTCATTTTTCTATAAAAGCAGCTGCTGTTTCCTCTGCACCTGGTACACCCCAGGATTGCCCCAAATGGCTCACACACCTCTTATGTGTTTGCAGAGGGACTTTCCAGGTAGGGACATGTTCACAGGTAGGAAGAGCCATGTTCCCTCTCTTCCCCAAGCTGGCCTGAATGAGAAAGAAGGAAACAGGTTATTAAACCTCATTGATTTCAGAACAGAGCAAAAGGAAAAGAAGACAGCATGGAAAGAGGACCCACAGGAGACTCAACTCTCTCCCACAGGATTCATGAACCTCTCTGGATCAGTATGGTTTTTTAGATTCAGGTGAAAGTGATTAAAGACCCAACAGCCAAGTGAGCTTTAACAGGTTTGGACCTTGATACAGAACTTTTCATTGTGAGCAGAAAGAACAGAGAAAAGCAGCAGGAGCTCCTCTGTCTGCTCCTATGAGACCCTGATGGAAAATTGCCTCAGCAACATGACCACACTGCCTCTAGATGTTTTTTCCTTGCAGGACCAGCACTTAGTGGATCTCCTTAGGTTTTTCTGACCTTGGCAATATTACAAGGGATGCATTTCACATGGCTGAATTGTTCCTGAACAATTTCTCCAACGTATTAGGCACAAACATGCTATCTGTCAGCACCAGGCATGTCTAATCTCTCCACCTGCTTTCTCCCCCAGTAGTTACATTTGGTATCTGTTGCATGGAAAATCCAACTTTGTTTTGTTTTGTTTAGAAGTAAATTCCCACTGCAGGATGAGGGATTAATCACTATTCAGAGGAATAGGGGCCAGCTGAGTTAAATTGACGTTGCTTTCCTGAGAAAACTTCCTGCATCCCTGATCTCTATTAACTAGAACCATTATTCCCTTGAAGGGACATCAGATGACCTCTTTTGGGTCCCAGGGCACCCAGAGCACACCCCTCCTGTCATCCCATTTGTAGGTGATACCTCTCCTAAGAGCTTGTCTATGTGGTAAAGCTGCAGCTGTGGTCCCAAGCCTTGGACACACCTGTAAGGCCAAGTGCTTCTTCTTCCACAGGGGTAAGGTCTCACCTTAGAAGCAGCTGGAACAAGCAGGCACCTCCTGGCTGCCAGGGACTGCTCAGGAACATGTGAGCTTCCCCCAGGTGGCAGTGCTGAAGGGGAGAGCTGTGAGCTCAGGGCAGGGCAGGAGTGCCCTCTGGACTTCTCCTGGGCTGGCTGAGCAGGGGGAGGTTTCCATGGAGCACACAGAGTGTAGGACTGCTCTGCCTCTCTGCCCACACTGAGGCCTCACTACCCTCGGTAATCAGCACTGACAGGTTTAAGGCAGAGCTGGCACCACTGAGGGCTTGAATCCCTCCTGAGGGGCTAAGGGTTGAAGGGAGCTCTCAGTGGGTCCTTCCACCTGCATTGGGATGGCCACACCAGCAACTGTGCAGAAACACTTGTCACAGTGTGCAGGAACTGAGAGACACAGGATGAGTAGTTTGGCAGAGCTAATTCTGCTTGATAAGGCATGGGACATTCCAGACAAGAAACAAGCAGTAGGAAAATTGAAAGCAAACAAAAGACTCAGACATTTCATTGTGGAAATATCTAACAGTGGTTTGCTGCATATTTGAATACAGAAAGAGGGCAGTAGCCATTCACCAGCTCTGATCCAAAGGGAAATAGAATACAAGGGCAGAGGTGACATTGATTTGCTGCTCACAGAGACATCTTACAATGTCCACAGTTTTTTGCTATTTTTTTTTGTCTCTTTAAGGATCACATTGCTGTGGAAGTTCTCTGAGCCTCTCTAAAGAGCTGGAAATCCTGTAAGTACTTGAGAGGAT
This sequence comes from Lanius collurio, assembly GCA_020086605.1. NCBI lineage: Eukaryota > Metazoa > Chordata > Aves > Passeriformes > Laniidae > Lanius > Lanius collurio. The sequence goes on from JACBWW010000047.1 coordinate 1,353,365, forward strand.
AAAATGTGGTCATGTTCAATATACGAGGCCAGAAGAAACTTCTTCTAAAACATTTGCTTTTCAGTAAGAAAACAAGCAAAGGCATTCCTGTCCTGGGGCATTTTTGGTGGGATTTCCTTAAAGATTTTTTCCTAGCCCCTCCTGTCTGCTTCCTTCCAGCTCTGAACACACTCATGCATCACACAGGTGGCAAACAATCATTCCCATGCCAGAGCAACATGAACTTCGTCTAGACAGGAACTGCTCCAAAGATGATGACTTCTTGCAAGCTGCTCTTTGCCTGGCATAGAATCATAGAATCATTAAGGTTGGAAAAGACCTCCAAGATCACTCAGTCCAGTATGATGGAACACCACCATGCCAGCTAGACCACAGCACGAAGTGGCCCTGCATTGAAACAAGCTGTACTCACCAAGATACTTTCATGTCATTATTTTCCATTTGCTGTCACTACAGTTGTGTGCACACAGCAGCTTCACCCCAGCTCTGCAGTGGTCAAACATGACCAGCCATTTGAGAAATAAACTCATGTAAAGACTAGGCCCTGGGCTATTAGGGCAAGACTTAGAGTAACAACTCTGTCTACCCTGGGCTTTAAGCAGTACAGAGTTCCAAGGACTAAGACTGTGTTTATCTGCAGATAAAAATATGAAGGGCCACCAATATGGGGTATGGCTGATACTTACAGGTGAGCACTGCAAGGCTGAGTAAGGGATTTGGACATTTTACCACTAAAATTAATCAAAGACACGTATTTCAGTCCCCTAGGCTATTTTGCAAGTACACCTGTGGGTCTTAAATGTACAGTGCATGTGTGTAATTGTCAGTTCCAGTTTATTTGGATAGATTCAAGGTAAAATAAACCAGACAGAAATGCAGGCACTTGGGTATATTCTGAATTTGGCAGAATGAAGAACAACACCTACCTGTGTGCCTGGAACCATTTGAAAATGCTCATCAATCCTGCATGTTCAGCTTTCAGGTTATTCTCAAACAGAAAACTGTGTTAGCCTTTTTTGCTTGGAACTTACAAGAAACATGTAAAGGCAGGGCCAAATCCACAGTTTTAAAGGGATACATTCCTTCAAACGGTGTAATTCTTATTAATTCATCCTCAGCCATCCCTCTTCTGCTAGAGGCTGTCCTGCCTCCAGCTCAGCAACCTCATCTCATGCCATACACAGCTTTTCTGCCTTCCCACTGCCAAATGCTCATTAGCACTGCCCCAGGGGCACAACAGGACTGTTACCAGCCTCTCTGCTTGTGCTCCTCAGCTCTACCCTAAGCATCAAAGGGGTTCTGTCTCTGGGCTGCAGACAGTAGCTCTAAAAGCGGTTTATTTTGTTTATTCAGGAAATCTCCACGCATCACACAGTTCTGTGTTTCCACTGCTTCAGGATACAGAGATGCTTTGGCTGGTATTTGACCTCTTATGCATCTCTTTCCATACAAGTGCTTTTTCTTGAGTAACCAGGACTGTAGAATATGCAGAATCAGTGAGAAGAACATATTCGTGCATGAAGCTCCATTACACTTTAACAAACACCCTCAAAGACAAGAAGAGGACGTAGGAAGAGACTGTACTCTGGATAAGCTTATGAAAGATGGCCAACCACACAACATCAAAAGGCTCTTCATGAGCTTCCTGATCATTCAGCATGATGGGCTATAATGAATATGCAGAGGGGAGAAATCCTCAGAGCAAAATGAATTTGGTAGATCTTTTGGCTATGTAAAAGGATGAAATGGAATTCCCCAGAAGTAGCTAGGTAACCAAATATAAGTTAAATCACAGTTCCTTAGAATATTTTTCAGATGATTTTTGGTCTCAGAATGCCATCACTATGATCTGAAAGTAAATAAAACCTTGTTTTCTCTGGATCTGGAAAAGGAAATTTGAAATGCTTTTTATCTTTTCTTTATTATATTTGTTCTTTCCCTTCCACTGTCTCTGCACATTTCTGTGGTGGGGCATGGGATACAGATTAACACAGGAGAGGCTGGAGGTGAAAAAGAGGGAGCATATTCAAAAGGAAGCGTGTGAAAACAAATGGAAAAGAAAGAACAGAACAACAAAAACTGAGATCTTTCAACTGCAATTATTTTCCCTAAATTTCAGTGAAACCATTCAGGAAAACAAAATATTACTCATTTTCTCTCCAGAGGTTTTTGAAATGGTTTCAACATTCTTCCCCAGCCTGGTTTTCTGCCGTCTCCAAGCCATTGTGATGAGTGGTGCCGGAGGAGCTGCTCTACCCGAGCAAGAGCTGGGGAACAGGCCATCACTCTGTCAGAGGACACATTGCCCAGATTAAGAAATCACCAAGGCTAATCTGAATCCAGCAGGTCTTAGCAGGAATGCTCTGGCCACCCTCATCTTTCTGCATCTCAGAATAATTTTTTCTAGTATGGGATGCATGGCATCAGTTAGATAGCTGGCAATGTAAACATCTGACTGAGTGAGTGTTCAGAAAGAAAAACTCAAATCCTGAGGAAATCCTTTGTCTGGGTCAGCCCACTGTAATGCATTCACAGTACAAGCTTCCCAGCACACCTGGGCTGGTAGAGATGAGCATGTTAATTTAGCCCAGGGGATGGATTCAGGGAGTTGTAGGACCTCCTCAGTACTTTCCCTGTGTCCAGGACCTGGGCAGGCTCCCTTTCTGTTGGCCAGTGGGCACATACCAGCAAGGAGGGTGCTGGACTTCTAAAGCCAGAAGGAAGTGCTGGCTGATGGAGCCCTGCAAGCACTGATCTGAACAGCTTGTGAACCATTACTATCTAGAAGTGTCAAGAAAGATTAGAACAAACATGAAGCAAAGATGAAATAAACAGCTATTGTATGGGCAGAAATGGATTTTCAGTTTCCACAGTAAATAAAATAATGTGCTGTCTTAGTCAGTGCCCCTGTGATGATACAGTTTGCAGGATTTTTACTGGCAAGCTGCCATACTTACTTTCATTTATCTGCCTCAAAGCACCATTTCAAAAAGTGCAAAAGCATGTTGTTGATAGAGTAGATTGTTTATAGCTGAATTGAGTATTTCAGAACAACATGCATTGTAATAAAGTGGGGGAGGGAACAAGAAAGCCAGCACAGCTGCAGCTTCTTGAATCCTTTGTCAAAAATCAATGCCAGAAAGCTGAGATGTATTTGTTCTGTCTCAGGAAAGGCAATGTACAGACCCCTCACAGCTCCCCTCCATGACAAGTGCTAACAAAGGCCCATGGCACCACCAGGGCTCTCCCAGCACCTTGCACCAACAGTGCTGGCACCCCTGGCTGGCTGAGAGAGGGACAGCACTGCTTTCCCAGCTCCTTGGTGACCAGTGGAGCCTGAGGATCCTCCAGCCCTGAGCACCACCACAGCTCTGCTGCTGCACATAGACAATGGCACAGTAACTCCTACAGCAACCTAAAAACCATGTAGGTGTGTGGAGGGAGGGAGAGAGAGAAGGGTACTAACAATAGTAATGCAAATAAAATCAAGACATTTCAAGAGCAGAGTGCAGTCCTCACCCAGTGGTGAGCAACCTGCCACTGCTGGAGCAAGGTGGAGAGCTGTGACAGCCCACTGCATGTAGGAAGTGGTGTCTGAAGCAGAAAAATCCCACTTCACCAGTCTCCCTCACACTGACAGTGTCTTCAAAAGGACAGTAAGTCACACAGACTGGTTCTCTGTGTTGAAAAACAGCACGAAAAGCACACGCCTCTGGAGATTTCCACTGCTAACAAGGGCTGGTTTCCTCAGCACAAACAATAAAAGGCTGATGAGTGAGGACTTCAGCTCTCCCGAGACCATTGCATCTAAACAAACAACAGACTGAAAAATAAAACTGAAATTAAGGTGAAAAGAGAAGAAGACTTTATGGAAGGATAACTACAGCTGCTACCCAGAGTTAGAAGAAATGGGAAAAATGTGAGGCTCTCTTTCTCCAGCCCTGCTGGCCCCAGAAGAAGACATCTCCCATTCCCACCACACTGGGGCACAGCAGCATTTCTGGCCAGTGTTCCTGCAGCTTACCACAGACAACTGGCAGGGAATTGCCTTCAGCCTGGCAACCAGAGGGTACTGGACTACAGGTACTGGAAGATGCATAGCCTTTGTTTCCTTCCTCACTCCCAGCTTCCTATGTCCCACAGCTCCATGCCAGCCAGTGCTGTGTGGGGTGGCTCTGCTGGTTGCTCCTGGCACCCTGGGGCCCAGGCTGGCCAGGTAAAATGCTGGGCTGGGGCATCTCCTCTCTGTGGGTGACTCTCCCTTTGCCATGCCCCCCTTGGCTGGCCTAGCTGACAGCAAAAACCCCTGGTATGCTCCTTATAAGCACAGCTCTCTCACACACCAGAGGCTTTTAGAAGATACTGAGGTCCCTCAGCTCCCTTTGTCAGCAGGAGCTCCTGGAGGCACTCAGCACCCCAAAGGAATGCTTAATCCTTCACTGAATCAAGCCCTATTAGCATATTTCCAGGCATGTACAGATGCCATATTTTCTACATTAATATTTAACCCACCAAGTCTTTCAAAGCCCATCTTTCCAAACCTCAAGTTCCCAGATGCTTTTTAATGCCCTTCTCAATAGTGCAATAAAAGTCTGATATTTTATTACTCCCATGAATTATTATCCTAATTTTTAATTTGCCAGACTTTTTTAAACTTCAAAATCTGTATTGTATTTTCCCACACACAAAAATGGTCTGTGTGACATATTTTTGACTAACAAGCTGAAGCCTAATATCTAAATAGACACTATGATTTTTTTTCAGAAAGGGCACTATCTCTGTCACACTCAGCTAGGTTGTTTTATGACACCCCAAATCATATTTAGAGGTTTTCCTAAAACAGGAAGGATAACCTAGAACTGTGCACGAAAAATTGGAAGCAGAATGAAACAGTTATGCATTTGTCTGAACTTTGATGTAATGTAAACTTCCAGAACAGTTTATAGGCACCATTTTTATTTTATTTTTTTTAAGAAGTACGCACTTGGTTATCTGGAATGCAGATGCTGGGTAAATTCAGAAGCTCTGGAATGCTTGCAAGCTGTGCACCCTATGCAGTAGACGCCAAAGATAATGGAGCTAAAGACACTCAAGATCTCATCCAGCATCTGCTGGAGTCAACAAGGGCTCTTTTACTGACTGAACTGAGCTGCAGATGAAGCCTCCAAGGAGTACCTCCTTGCCAATAAAATTGAGACCTGACAGAATCTGGAACACCATAAATGAGGCGGGTCAAATCAAAGAAAACAGAGACACTGAAAGGGCGAATGCAAAGCAAAGCATAGCACACTGAGAATTTCTAAACAGGGCAAGACTTCTAATGACATGAAGCTGATTGCTTCTTTTGATGCAGGCTGCCCAGAAAAGTTTGTATTGACAATGATCTGTCAATGTGAGGATGGAAATCTCCACTTGACACACAGTGAAAAGCAAACCTTTAATACTTTTAACTCACAAAAGTACCTTCCATTGAAATTTCAGTGGTAAGTTCTGGAAAAGCAAAAGTGAAAGTTAATTTAAACAATTTTCTTTCTTCTTCCAACAAGCTTCTAAAAATGAAGGCAAAAAACTGTAGTGGAGTCCATCTTCAGTGGCTCAGAACTGGCCACAGCTTAGCACAGGGGGCTACATCAGCAACGTGATTAGCAGGAGGCAAAAAAGATTTCTTTTTCTGGGTGGAAACATGGCATTACACTTCCCATAGGTACAGGCTATTTCATCCTGGAATGAACAGCTTGATTTCAGAGAACTTGCAATACTTGAAGACTATCTAAACACTCCAATCCTGGAGCTTATACAGTAATCTGTTGTTGGACAAATCTGAGCCAGAGATGTGAGAATGCCTTGGCTGAGGAACCCGGACTGGGAACTGACTGAAAAAATGCTACACTTTCAATATTGTTTTCTAAGGATCCTTTTTCACCATGGGAGAGACCTACCTTGCACTGGACCTTTCAAGGTCTATTTTCAGGTGGACAAGAACTTTGAATATGAAACTGCCCTCAGAGAGGACTGATTCCTGGTGATGTAAATGGAGTTCCACAGAGCATCTGTGCAGGTGGATGAGGAGGTCCTGTTCCACTAATACTGCTTATTTTGCTTTCAGCCCTGTCAACAACTCCCTGTGCAAGGCTACTTAAAATTCACAGTAGAGCTGAGCTTCATAAAATGCAAGAAATTCTCCCTCTCCCATCATATTTATCTCCTGTCCTCTCATCCCCTTGGTTCCCCTTAGGCTTTCAGTTGTTATGGAGGACCCTCTTGCAAAATTATTTGTCTGCAAAACTCAAGAAGAGACATAAAAGTAGATTCCAGAGTTAACAGGAGGGATCTTCTTCCTATAAATGCTCTGTGGGGTTCAAACCTCCTTTGGGAGGAAAACATGACTTGTAAAAGTTTCTGGTCAGCTTTGTACTCCACATAGGACCAGTATTAGTGCTTAGCCTTAAAAAGAAGCACGTTTGACCCTCTTTGAACTGCCACAGATTAGTCCTGGCACAAACTTAAGCCTGGAAGGTAAACCCAGGTCACTGAAATTGCTTTGCTCTTTTGAAGTCAGGACTTGTTTCAGGTATAAGACTGAGGAATGAACTAATAGTAAAATACAGTACATACATAGAGCTGTTATGCTATAGCAACAGGAATAATTCTACCCAGTTACAATTTCCTTCCTATTTGCCTTTCTTTTTTTCTTTTAAACACCTTTCCTGCAATAACCTGTTGACTTGTTGAAGAAAACTCTAGATACAAATACAACCCTATCGTTGAAGACAACTCTGTTTTGCTGAGTATGCACTTCATGCCTGTAACTCCTCTGACAGCTGGTAAAGTAGACATTTTTTGCATCTCATCCAGCCAAGAAGCAGCCACCTCAGACAAGAGAATTCCAGCTGTCTTTTGCATTATTCTTATGGGAGGTTTTTGGAGAACTTCACCTCAAACCCACGATTTTGCTTGAGGCTGAGGGAGCTGAGAAGTGCAAACTCCAGCATGCAGGGCCCCACAGTCAAGCTGTTTAGACAATACAGGAAAAATGCACAGTTACACTACAGGCTGAAACACAGCGTGCTCAGGGACTGCACTTCCTCAAACTATCACATATCTTGAAAAGCCTTTCAAAGGTGTTGTGGCAGAATTGTGAAAATCTTGGGGAAAAGTCAAATGCATTCTCCTAAAGACCACTGAGAAGGAATTCAGACCCGCTCATGTGTTTTTCAGCTCAGGTAACCATGGTGTTCCCCCCAAAAGTCCTACCACCAGAGGATTGCTATTTGGACCTGTTCAGCTTTATTTTCCTGTTCCTTCTTGCATCTCTTCCATCACCTCCCCAGGCTAATCCAAAAGCAGAAACGTGCCTATCTGCAGAGCAGGCAAAGCCTTTGTGAGCAAGCTCAGGGATGATATTCAGGAGTCCAGCTTAGCACCCAACAGCCCATGTGTGATCGGTAGCCTCTGTGTGGCACTTACCCTTCTGCTTATTTCTCTGGGCTGCAACTTATTAACAGTATTATTTTCTGATTAAATGTCATCATCACATGCAAACATCAGTGACAGGCATTAATCACAGACAATGCTTTTAATCAGCAGTTGAACATTAATAAGCATAGACCCTGTGAATTAACACTGTGAGAGACTTGTTCTTAATCACTAGACTACTTCTCATAAAGAAAACCCTCTCCTTTTGTTCCTAAAAAGGTCAAAGTCTTCTTTTCTCTATTTGACAAAGACAAAGCCCACTCATAGTAGAGCACATCTAGGCTGCTTTATGTGACTTAAATTATTTCCATCCATGTGTAAAAAACAATCCTTTTCAAAGATGTTCACCAAGTTTTTGTATGTGATCTACGCTCACAGACTCTCTGTTCCTGAAATTATTAGGTTAGCTGCTAAAAGCAGCAATCAAGTTTTACTGTTAATCTTAAAAGCTAATCTTTTTTATTGACTTCCCAGTCAATAAACTTGTAGCTCTGAAACTACTTTCAGGTTTCCTTGAGTAATAAGAGGGTCTGTGTATACCTGTGTTTGGAGCTGCTAACTTCCTTGCTGAGCAAGTTGCACTCACAGGTTAAAACTATAAAACAATTTGCTTTATCAACTGACAGGGGGTCTTGCTTCCATGAAAACCAGAATGAGGCTTGAGGTGAGAGGACCCAGGCAGTAAGGTCAGGACCCTCATCTGGTCACAGTTTATAGGGGGTTGTTACAAGGAGTGAATCTGCCTCATGAACTGAAAGGACAAGGAGAGAAGGAGAGGTTTTGATCCTCTTTTTTAAGGAGCCCAATGGATTTAGTCCTTCCCCTATTCTCGAATTAAAATCTAACTGAGAGAGCTAAAGAATAGTTCCATATCACACAGATTTATCCTCCCTCAGCTCTAGCCAAAGAAAAGGGAACGAGGGACATGCCAGATATCTCAGACTACTCCAAGTTGCTGTGAAGCAGTTTGGCTGCACTCAGCTGTGCGCAAGCTCTGCGCACAAGTTCCTCTTACGCCAGGAACCAGCAGCGTGGGACTCCCCAGAAGTCCCAGCATCACCTCAGCAAGAAGAAGACATGGTATGGGAGAAGAAAAGCAGGTCTGTTCTCAGCTTACATGCTATGTTGAACACTAAAATATAAATAGCTCTCCGAGCAGCAGGGAAAACATGAAGGCTTCCTTGGCTTTGTAATTTGTGGTGGGATTTTCTTGTGCTGAGCAGTAGGCAAGCTCTGACTGAAGCTCTTCCCACTGGTGGGGGGCATTCAGGCTGCCACTCTGGGAGCAGCCCTTCTCTTGGCAGCAGGATTAATGCTCTTTGTCCATCACCAGCTTCATCTCGTCTGCCAGAGTTAAACCCTCAACCATTCATAGATGCTGCTCCAGCTTAGCAGAGACAAGTCCCTGGGTTCAAAAGGTGCAGGAGATGATTTTCCCCTCCCTCATTAAGCGTGACATTTTCTCTCAGACTTCCTTCTAAGGCTGTCTGGGCAGCAAGCTGCTATCCAACCTCCAACTGCACCAGGAGACCACAAACATCTGGGCACTTCTCCCAGCCAGCGCAGAGCAGAGGGCAGTCCATGCTTGCTGCCCAAGACAGGAGGCACCACAGCTCCCAGCCCCACATTTCTGCTTGGCTTTCAGGTGGGGCTGTTCCCCGCCCGCTCTCAGTGTGCACACCGAGCTTCATGCTCTTAACATTTCCCAGAAATTCAAAGTGACAGAACCGGAGGTATTGCAATCTGGAACTTTTAACTTTCGTAAACTGGTGAGAATACTGGAATGTGCATGTTCCTTATTTAACTGCTCCACCAGCTTTTCTTATATGCTGCTCGGCACAGCCGTTCAGGATACATATTAGACAACTAACATCTGGACTGAATATCTATTAGGACCATATGCTCTACTCAGCTACAGCATCATGTTGAAGATTGAGAAAATCCAAACCAAATGGAGATATCAGAAACTTTCAAGGGTCAAAAATAAAGTCATTTTGGTTTTCCCAGGCCTGATGCATACGGTATATTGGCTTGCGCTCTACGCCTCGTGCGAAAGTCTCATTACAGAAATAACCTTACATGAAAAAAATGAAAAACAACTTGGGTATTGTGGTTGAAAATAGATCTATCTTGATGATTTTTCCCCTAGTAAAGTTTTCAGTGAGTTGGTGCTGAATGTCTCTGTCTCCTAAATGAGAATGAACAGCTAGAGCCTCAACCTTTTCTTTCCTGTCAATAGTTTATGGTGGTGTTTTCCATGTGGGTGTGATGGTTTCCAGTTTAATCTCAATAGGATTCTCCTGGTTTACGGCCGAAAAGATTATATGTGCACCAAAAGGCCGTGCCTGGGAATGTAGAGCTTGCATAAACAGAAGTAGTGCTTAAATGCTGTAAAAGCCCCTCAAAATAGTTGATGGAGCACGGTGTGACTCCCTCACTCCTGAATAAGGAATTGAGAGCCCTGAGCAGCTAAGACAATCTTATACATGAAAGGAAGAAGGCAGGAGTTCCTTTAACTGACTTTGAGACCTGATCAAGAAAAAAATTATAAATCCCCATATTCTCACAAATATCTCAAGTAGGAGGAGGCATCTTTGTGCTTCTACAACTTTAGAGGTAAAGTCCTGAGTCACCAGAGGTCAAACTGTGTTCTTTAGATACCAACATGACTTATACCTGCCCAAATTTCCCATGACTGAGTCCTGTGACCAGCCTCCTTGACTGGGGAAAGGAGCATAACTTAATACCCTGGCTACTTGGTACTCCAGATGAAGTTTTGAGGCATTGCACATCTCAGTGGTGTACTGGATTCCAGATAAAAGGATTTCACCCAACGTGGCAGGCACATGTGGGGAATCACTGCACTTTCTCAAAGTAATATCCACACTGGATTGTCCAGGTCAAAATGGAAACAAAAAATAATTTTGCAAAAAAGCAATTCCATTTTTTGCCATTGTTCTGTTTGTTACAAAATGAAATTAGTCAAATCCCCTGCATTTAAAAACCTGACATAAAAACCCCTAAATGTCCTTTTATGACACGTGTTCATAATGGTTTTGATGGTTGGATCAAGACAACAAATGCAGAGCAAAAGAGTATGTAGGAGGGATATTTCTGGAGCAAGGGAACTGGAAGAGGTGGCTGACTGGAGTGATAGAAATGGGTGGGATTCAATAGCATACACACCCAGCCACAAGCTGTAAGGAGTCAGAGCAGCATCAACTGCTGTGCTCTGGGAGCTCACTGTCTGGGAATGGCAGTGGATGAGAAGTACTGGCTGATCACAGGACAAATGCAAGTAACTAACACGACTTGGCCTTGAGAAAAAGGTATCTGCTGTGGCAGGTAAGGCAAACTAATCCCCACAAAAGTAAGGTAGAAGTAACAGCCCTGTTGGAGGTCAGAAGACTCCACCAGGCAGACCCTCATCACCACACATGTTCAGGAAAGATGAAACAGGTAGAGAGAAAGACTATTAGGATGACCAATGCATGGATCACAAGGATCTTGGGTGGTTTAGCCCAGAAAAATGAAGCCTTAAGCAGACCATGATGGTGGCTACAGAATCACTGCAGCACAAAAGGAAAAGGAGGAATAAGTGTCACGGAGGAAAATTCTTTTCAATAACTGTGTAGGAAAAAGATATCTAACAAGTGGTTAACTAGCCATAAATGAATATTAGTGTTTTCTTCATGGTTAAATTGAACCATGGTCTCTCAGACAAAGAAAAAATGTGAGGCTTGATAAGCCTTCTAAATCACTGACATCCCAATGAAGTCAACAACAGATTCCTGTCCTCCATCCCTGTGTCTGGCTGCCCATGGATTCAAGCAGATGTTACTGAACTCCTTAGTTCCAACTCCTTGCCAAAGCCCTTTTTTTTTTTACCTTTTTTTTTTTTTCCCTAAACTCTGAGGTCTAGAGACTTCGCTTTCTTCAGATGAAAGATTAGATTCTGTCAGTTCTGAGTACATATGTGGGCTGATCTGGCCTATGGGCCGTATGTTTGACACCTCTAGTATACTGTGTTATTGTACCCGGGGGAGGTGACGGGGACTTATTTATAGAGACAGTGTCTGTCAGGGGAATTTATAAGTGCAATTTGTGTGGGTTAAAATAGGAAGAATATGTACTGTCTTAAGTGGACACTCCCTGGCTTTTAGGCATGGTCAGGGTGAGTGCCCTTAGCGAAAGCTAACAGTTTTCAATTTATTACTTTTTTGTGGGAAGATGCAATATTTTTAGAATCCTCGGGTATATCTTTAAACTTGGAGAAATGACAAGTCCAGGGACTTCTGGGACACTTGAAGCAGATCTAACCTGTCATCTGTGCCGTGAGTAGCTGCAGATGCCACTGCAGTGAGTGCAAACACTGCCTCACTGCAGGGCGGTGCTCAGCACCCACACAGCACCGAGGGCATCACGGAGCAGGGGCTACCGAGGCTTCAGCCCACTGAGCCTCCAGGCTGCACCCAGCCAGGCTCTCTCCTGCCTCTGAGCTCCTCTCCCTTCCCACCACAGAGATATTAAAATACACACAGTGCTCTGAACAAACCCAATGTTTAGGAAGATCACTTCCTCCAAAACGCCTTAATATGAAACAAAAAAAATCCACCTCGGGTTAAGGAGGAGGAAAACATCTCCTGCTGATTTCGTGACAGGGGCCTGGGTGCTTCACCCTGTCTCACTGAATCTGTTCATTCTCTAATGTAAATTACTTGAGAAGGAAAGTTTCCTGATATTAGCATTTCACACATCACCAAGCCACATTGCTGGAGCTTGAGAAATAGCCAACAAAAATGACTTCCTTGCAGGGTTTAGGTATATAAGATTTAAAGCACCCAATGAAGATTTTAGACTCCTAACACTTCAAACAGAAGAGCTCCAACAGTAAGCATACAGCTTAAAATCTTTAATCAAACACATTAGTTCACAGCAAGAGCCAGTAGATAAAACAGATGCAAGATTTCCAGACCAAGTCATTCTCACATATGGTAACACCATCCTCTCTTAGGGGAAAGCAATGATGGCAAACAATGAAAATGCCCTTATTTAAAAAAAAAATTCCTTAGTATGTCCAAATTGCCATCTCTGTTTAATCTCAAACTTACAAAAACCAATCCCCTTGTTTAGGAGTCTGTTGATGCGTTAGGCTGAAAAAAAAAAGCCAAACCCCAAAAACCTCACAACACTCCCCCTGTCCCCAGCCTCGCACTTTACTGGAGATGCTGCTATGTTAGTTCGTGTGAGGGAATTTGCTCAAGATTATTTCATATTCTGGTTTCTAATACAGAGTACTGGGACAGCATCCTTAAAGGTAGGGTCCAAACTATGTTAGTCTATTGTCACAGGTCCCTAATGTTCCACCAGCAGCTGGCAACAGACCCCAGACCTCCCACAGCCTCTGCTTGGCAACCGTGAAACAGAACTGACCTGCTTGTACTCAAATTTCCAGGAAGACTCCTTGCATTTAATAAAAAAGAGGGTTTTTTGTTCTCTGGTCTGGATTGGATGTGGCTCATAATCTCAGTGATGAAAAAGCCAATAATTCACCTTACTAGTCAGCCCTACATTTTCTATGATCATTTGTTAAATTAAATTCCAGCTGTTACCAACTATTTATATGCTGTCTGCTGTGTGTACACATCCACATCAGTAATGTTCATTAAACAGTAGTGCTGTTAGGGTTGGCCATCCAAGAATCAGTTTATTAAGTCCTGTTTTTGAACAAAAATGAAAGCTGTGAGATCCATCCATACTGTCTCGTGCAAAATCAGAAA
>JACBWW010000047.1:1367005-1464505 GCA_020086605.1 Lanius collurio
AGGGGATGGATGTTGGCATGGAGGTCTGAGATGAGCAGAGGATGGGAATCTGTGGAGCCTGCTGCTGCCATACATCATGTACTGCATGCTCTGTCCCCTGGTTTCTCCTGGATTTGGCACAGGAACATGATGATTATGGTGATGGACTACTCAAACTGTGCAAAAATGTTTTCCTTTTACATGACGTGCTAGAACTGATGTTTCTGGGCTTTAATATATTAATTTCTGGCTAAGTTTCTTGGAGTAACAGGGTGGTTTTGTTCTGTTGTGTTTTTGTTTTTTTTTTTTTTCTCTTACATACAAAATTATTTGAAAGCATTTTCCTCTGTGTAGAAAGGACTTTTTTTTTCTTTCGTTCCTCTCATCAGCTCAAAGAAAGTTTCACCTGTCAAAGGAACAGAAATACCTGTGCCTACTTTTATTATTGGTAAAACCCAGAGACTAAGGTGCATTTTAGAGGATGTAGCTGAACTAACAATCTAATTCCATGCAGAAGTATCTTTAGATTATGCACAAATAGAGCAGAAACTCAAACTGAGGTAGAAGGAAAACACTAGTATTTGGGAATATGAAATTTCCCTGTCTCTGTCCGACATGGCTGAGTGGATGCCTCAGCATGCCCAAAGGACTGTCTCTGTTAGGGGGACAATGTTTTCTACTCAAAGCTTCTGAATAGTCAGATTTTAAAATTTAATTGAATTTCATTTCTTAAGAAAAAGTGCAAGTCACACAAGGACCCACTAAAAAAAAGCTGAAATTGTTTTGATGGGAAAAAAGTCAGAATCCCACAGATAAATCATATTGCACAGGAATCATGCTGACTTGTGATTCCAGAGTTTCCTAGAAATGTCCAGTTTCTACTGAGAAATCTGGCCAGTCTCCTCTAGGATACTCAGACTTTAAATTCTCTGATAATGGGTAAGGGTTATTTATTCAATGCACTTCATCCCTTAACCAAGATAAAATGATCTTGGCGAAGAAACATCTCTAAGTCTAAAGGAGAGTCCATCTCCTTAGGCTTCCACATGAAGAAAAGGAAAAGGAATAAGAATTTACTCCTCCCCTGGGTCAAAATCTCAGTTTACCCCAAGAAAACAGATATTCCTTCCATGCAATGTAATTACAAGTCAGCTGAGAAACCTGCAATGAAGGAAAGCAGATCCATACATTGGCAAATCCGTGGAGTCCCTCAGCTTTGAGGGATGCCAACAAATCCATTACCACAATAGTATTTTGCACGAAGAGAGTCCCACTTCAGGATTTACAGGCTAAATATAAAGAATTTAGACTGGAAAGGAAGAAAGTTCCCCTCCCATTCACTATTTCCAATGGAAAAGGATTTTTCCCAAGTGAAAAGTAAATTGCTGAGAAAATGCAATTGAAATGATTAAAATTGCTGAAGGTTTTCCCCTTAATTTTGTTCCCATCTTTCTCCCCCCCAAATTCCCACGATAGTCAATGTCAGAAGATTTCACTTACTCTTGAATTCCTCCTCCCAAATCATAAATATTTATCACGTGAATGGGGTTCTTACAAGTCTCTCACATTTGTGAAAGAAAGCAGTTTGCTGCAGGATTTGACCTTGAAAATCTTCCCCAGTCTCATTGACAGGAGCCAATGCTATTTTTCCTTTTTAATAGCCTTGGAAACTTGTGCCAGACAGACAGAACAGCCAGACAGACCACACGCAGATTATTAAAAACAGTTAAGGGTGTGTGATTTTGGTATAGGGACATAATGGCCACTACATTATGGGCAAATGGGAGGTGGAAGAGCAGGAGGGGGGGTTGTTCATTAATGAACATAAATAATGAAAGGACATTGGAACATGGTTCATTCAACACTAAAAGCCAACTTCTTCAGTTAGAAAATGGAATCAATCATCTGGAGTAATGGAAGAATTAGAAAACTGTCAATCTTTATGTTTTGGATTCCTAAACAACTATTAGGCTTGGATGTCAGGAAAGAAACATTACACTACTGCCTAAAAAGCAAGAGATTGTGTGAACTTTGCTGTCTTTTCCACAAAACCTTGTACTGAAATAACTGAAGTGCCCACAGCCCCCTCACTCCCCCAGATTTCTGCCAGAAACACACACCGTGTGCTGGACACTTTAACACTAAAGAAGCAACAAAGCCTGAAGCAGAGAGCAGAGCAAGAAGCAAAAGGCAATGCTGCTTTAGTTGGCTCTCCTGTGAGAACCAGGGGAGGCATTCTGTACTCCTGCATCCCTGCTTTCCTCTTCCCTATCTTCTGTTGGATCTGCCCAGACATGGGGGTTGCAGGACCCAACTCACATCCAGACCTCGAGGCAGGTACAGGAAGGGCAGAACTTGTGCTCCCTGGGCACTATTTCCTTGAAGTTGCTCCTTTGACCACCACTGATCTTATTTTAAAGTCCCAAACTCAACAGGAAAATTGATGACTTTGAGGGCAGCCAGAGAGGGTGGGAATCTCAGCCATTGAAGTGGGCTTGCTCTTATTGAGGTGAGGGAACAGTTTTTGACAATTTTGATGAGTGTTGGGTTATCATCCAGGGGTGAATCTGAATCCCACATTAAATTAATGCTAGCCAGTGCACAGCCCTTATTTAAAGATATCAAGGGAGGAGGCTCAGAGAAGGCTTCCTGAGAGGCTGTCAGACCAGAAAAGAGCATGCACAGGTATCTCAGGAGATGCATTGATGCTTGTGACACAGAACAAATCCCAGGGTCCCTGGGATTGCTGCAGAACACTGAATTCATTAACCAAGAAAAGGGAAAGTGTCCTGTGGGCTAGAGGGTCTTCTGATCCTATAGCCAAGGAAACTGATCTGGTCAGGAAACCCACCACCTGACCCTTCATCCCCAGCATCTCCACTCCCTCCCCTTTATCTTTCCATGGGTGTTTTGATAAAAATAAGGGAGGAAGAAGATGTTTTTGTTAGAAATGTCCTTGGTTTTCCAGGACTGTATGGTGAAACTCAAAGATGCTTTGGCCAGACTTCCTCCTTCATCTCAATTTTCTGATACACAGAGTCCCATTCTGGTGGCAGGAACTGTTTACTCATGGCATCTCTGGCAAAAGAATATTTCAACTGAAAAATGGTTTTTGGAAAACTCACTTGTTTTCCATTGGCCTTAAATTGACCATTGGCTGAAAAGGCCTCTCTCCATTTGAAATCCTAATTTAACATCAGGAGCCTTGACTGAATTCAGAGGTGTCTCAGTACCACTGAAGGAGGGCATAGTTTCTCAAGGATGATTTGGGCTCCTTATAACTTCTTCCATTTGCCTTTCCCAGCCTACCACATCATCTCAATTACCTCCATCCACCTAACCTGAACATAAGCTGCTAAATCAGATCAGCAGCTGCCTGTGCATGAAAGTCCTAATCCAGGTGAAAAAAAAAAAGAAAAAAAGAAAAAAAGAATAAAAATAAAAGAAAGAAGAAAGGGCCTTAAATTTCCCTCAGGATGAAAAAAAAAAAAAAAAAAAAAGGCATGTATCACAAAGCAAAAGGAATATTTTCCATCAGCACAATGAAATATTTATTAATAGCAGACACTAAATAATCTAGTACAGACTTGTTCACCAGAGTGCAGATTTTAGCAGGAGTCTCTGAGAACCAAAGCCCATTTAATTGTAATGAATAATAGCGCAGATTTCCTATATTTGGGCTCCTATTTTGCAAAAAGCATTAGCAAGTAAACACGGATATTCCCAAACTGTGAATATTTAGTTAAGTTTTATTCTGATGTTTCTTGTTCTGAATATTACTCCATGAATTATTTAATTGCAACCAATTTTCATAAGGATGAATTTTTTTGTTTGCAAAAATTGCTACTTTCTTCCACCTGAAGCTAAATCCACTACACATGGAGACAACTAGAGGCAATATATTCTTGAAAAGGAACGTAATATCTGAGCCAAAGTATATATCGGATGAAAACCAGAAATGCTACTTTCATTTGAGTGTCATACATCCATAACAGCTTCAGCCGAACTAAGATTTTTACCAAATGCCTTACTAGTATTAAAGGTTCATGTGTAGGTATTGATTTAGTTGAGAATATGCTACTGACTGAGCATTTTCACTTTTTTAACATCTCATGTCTCTGACCAGAAATAAGCAAAAAACCCCATATCCCAAATGCAGAGTGTATGGGACAGAGAAAGGGGGGTCTGGAGAGGAGAAACTAAGTTCTCCCTCTCCACACTTGGGTCACTGCACTGGGATGGGAAGCCCATCCCAAACTTCTGCATGGCACCAAATTGCCCACCAACACCAGGTGGTGGAGGTCAGGCAAGAACACTTGTGCAGGTGGAAACCTGTCCCCTGCACTAAAACACCAACTTTCCCTCACCATATTTGCTTAAAACTCTCCCACTCTTTTTTTCCCTTGGGACTGGACACTGCTGGGGGCACCAAGTCCTTCCTGTGCTTTTTTATGAGGCCCCAAAGAAATGATCAGGACCTCACGAGAGCTTCATCTGTGCTCATCTGCTCTGTGGAGATGAGGGGTGGTCAGTAGTGGAGCAGCAGCATAATTAGCAAAGAGACAGAGAGAGAAGAGACCTCCAAAAGCTGAATTGTCTGAGGGGAACAGAGGGGATACTTTTAAACTTACATAACAAAAGCATCATCTGCAGTAAGCATTAAATGATGGTCGCAACAGAGGTGTAAAACTACAGAGGAACAATTAACATCAACATCATTTCACAAAGTGAGAGTCAGCTACTCACACTCTTGCTCCCAGAACTATTCCTACAATCCTCACACAGGCACAGTGGAAATACAGTTTAATCCTGTAGAAAACATTTTTCTAATACTAAGACTATATGGAGAAGGGAGAAAAAGATAACACATGTGCCTATAGCTGCAGTTTCCCCATGCCAGAGTTACTGCTCAGCCTGTGGGCACGTACTGGTGCTGCCAGGTGGCCAAACCTATGCTGCTGTTCACACAGCAATGTGCATGGCAGGGCTGTAGTGTTTTGTGACTTATTTTTTTTCCAGAAATAACAGTGTTTGACAAGTACCAAGTGACAGTGGCACAGCTAGTTAACCACTCTGCTGCTGGGTTGTGCTGGAAGTGGAAGGTTAGACCAGACTCACAGGTATGATTGTCTTGTCTATTTTAACGCACCATACACAAAGCTGCAAATCAGCCTGACAGCACGGAGAAGCCTCTCATTAGACAGCAAACTTCACTTTCTGTCCTTTTTAAGTGTAACATTTTCAATTCTCACACATGTGCATGCTCATTTGGGAAGCATCTGACTAGTTCTGGCATCAGATTTGGACACCTTAATGTGTGCATCTTCCTCACAGTCTCATAGCACTGAATAACACATGAAGTTACATTTGTCTAGAGGTCTGCTCAGTTCAGCCTGGGCGGGTAAAGAGGCAGATATTTATTTACACAGCAGGCACAGAGGTGAGATCCTGACTGCAAGCTGAGTGACAGGTTTCTGTGCTCTCTCGTAGAGCATGGCAGGGCTCATCAAAGGCGATGCTGGACCTTGCCTTGGAGCCTTGTAGAAGTCAGCACGGCTGGGGGCAGCCAGAAGAGCTGCCCTTTGCTAGCACTTCTCACCTGCTGTCTGCAGTCCTGCTTTTAGAACAATAAATCCCAATGCCTGTGTGACGTTTGTTAGCAAATACCAACTTTCAATAGCAAGTGCTAGTGATAAGCACAAATCCATTTGACAAACAGTGTCCTGTCACAGGAAAAAACCCCAAACCTTCCTGCAGAGGAAAACCATCCTTTAATGCTAATAGATTGGGGTTAGGCCTGTGTACCCTTCTCTCTCCCCGAAAGAGATACACTCTGCAAGAGATTATGGGAGTAAAGTGATAGCTAGGTTATTCCTAGAGCACAGAATAGATTTTGAATGGAAAATCCCAGCATTTTCTTATATAAACAAGTACGAAATGCATTTATAGGATAGGTTTGGGTGTTTTCAGCTTGCAAGAGGGTTTAAAATTTTTTTCCTTGCCACATGAACTGCCAACTAAACTGAGAAACAAATCCTAAATAAAAGTTTAAAAGCAACCACCAACTGTTTGGAAACTGAAAAAGAAACTCTACTAGGAAATCAGTCCTTTTAAGACAGTGTTCCAGTAAGATGTCAGGGATAGGTCACTTGGTGGTCTCACTGGAATAACCACATTTTAGGTTTTCAGAGTGAAATATATGAGGTTGGGCAGCCACGAGGGTTAGTACAGGGCTCAGATTTTAACACAAAGGGTAATCTGGTCTGGCGCAGTCTGGTCACTGCCGCAGTGCATCTGAAGGTTAGGTTTTATGTTTATTAGCATCATCCAGATGGCGTTTTATGTCCTTAATAACTTTGTCCCTGACTAAGCCATGAACCTACTGTTTGACAAACACTGTAGGAAATACCCATCAGCAGAAAAGCCATTTTGTAACAAAGGGTAGAGCCGGTACATTTAAGATGCCTACAATTTACTTCTGTGTACCTGTCACCTTTTGGTGTGTACACTTAACATTGTGAAGGGCTTTAAGCAGCTCTCCTTAAGCTGAGGGGTCTGGAAGAAGAGTTCAGTACCCTTGCAGATGCCTGGGAGCCCTGCAGCTCCTCCCAGTGCACTGCTGAGCAGCACGGACACCTCCTCGTCTGCTCACACCCTGGCCCATTAGCAGAGATATCTCCAACATGTTGTCCTAAACAGTGGATACCTTGCAGAACACCCAGGATTTACTGTATTTTGGTGAAAATTAGTCCTACTTCTAATTAGCGGGACTTGTGACTCTCTGGGAAAAACTATTTTACTTTCTAATAGTTAAAACAAAACAAACACTGACATTTCTTATAGCAAGACTGCCCTGGCCCCATAGGTCATCTCAGCAACCTAGGAGTTTCTTTTAGCACCTGAGCTGCACAAGTTTTTCCACTTTCAAGAGAAACTGAAACAATGTTTGAGTTCTTCCTGGGTGCAAAACACACGGGCAAGACATTTCTCCCAATTTGAGGAGAGCAAAGCCCTGAGTGCAGCTCGCAGCAGGATCTGGGATGGGTAGGGCAGCCCATCGAGTGCTGCCCCTGCACAGCTCCCTCTCCATGCCAGCCTTTGCACATCCATGGTGGTTGTACAGCCCTGGGATTCCATATCCAGCCATCCTCGTGGGCAAACACCTCAGTCACATTCCAAACCCGAGCTGTGGCCAGCGAGCACGTACAGATCAAACGGACGGGCGAAAGGAAAATGAGTTTACACGACCCAGGAGATGCTGCACACTTGTCCTGCTGGTTTACTGAACTAATTTGAGTTAAATTGGTTCAGCCTCACGATTCAAACAAGGCCAGAATGAATGTTAGCAGCACTTTTGGTGTTTCATGACACAATTTACTTCAAATTAAAGCAACTGGAAAAAAACCTTGTGCTCAGGGAAGTATGTATGTACCGCTGTTGAAGCAGACACTGGCAGTAGTGACATCAGCATGTTTTTTTAAGCATACGTTCGTCTTTTGCAGGGATATTTTGAGACCCTAAAAATGTCACTACAGAACTGTCCCAGTTTTTGATTTTGAAAATGTCACCTGTGTCATCATTGGAACTGGGCTGTTATTTCCAGAACTAACCATTTGGGGAACAGTTTACGTGGAACTGAAACCTTAGCACCAGCTCTGCAGCGAAAGAGAGAAGGCAAAAGTGCTGGCACTCACACTGGAGCTGGAGTCATCCAGGAATTGGCTGGCTTACCTCAGGCCAGCCTTTCACTTGCCAGAATTCAGAAACTCACATTTCTTTTCAAATTTGCTATTTTCTTTAGGCATTCATTTTGAACGTGACCAGCTGTTCTCAGAACAGAGATCTGGAGCCATATTCTATATTTTTAGAGCAGGCATCTTTCCTGTTAAACAGAAAGATGAAAAAACTCCAAATTAGAATATGGTTAGGAGGAAGAGAAGAAAATTCACAAGTGCAAAGCTGCTGCTGTTCACCAAAAAGGCTTCCAACAAAGATGCAGAGTGACTTTCCTGATAACTCACAATGGTTTACCTGAAATGGGAGCAAGAAAGAAAAATAAGGCAGCCATACAACACACAGATAACTCACTGGAAGCCCCAGCATTCAATGTCCTAATCCGCTGAAGATCCCAAAAGGGATCCTGGTGGAAGATCCTGCTCATCCTTTAGACCTGCATCAACACTGACACAACTGTCTCAGGGGGTACATCAAGAATCTCACCGAGCTGCAGACTCACCTGGCCAATCTGGTTTTGACAGAGTGAGTCACTCAGCTGCTTCCCAGCGTGCACACTGGTGCTGTCACCGTGCCTGGGACTGGGAGGGCAGTACTGGAATGGACAGTAGGACTGGTGCTCTTGGCAGCAAGTGACAGCAAGCATACAGCAGGGGTAAGATTCCCACACATTTCCAGTAGCACTGGAAATAACAAAGCCTGAGCTCGTGGAGCTGTGGGCTGGGAGATGAGGGCTGCAGGTACCTGGGCCATACAGCACAGCATCTCCAGGCACACTCACCTTCTAGAGCTGCAAACAGGTGTGTTCATGCCACATCCTTTGTGTCTGTCAAAACTCATGGAGCCTTGCTGCTCTAAACAACCACAATCCTAAAACTGCCGGAAATTAATAATCCCTGAGGCTTTTACTGCTTCAACCAATTTGGTCGGGGACAACCGACAGTTTCCACTGCCTTTGAATCTGGTAAAAAATGCACAAAACAATATTACCAGACAATCCCTTATTCTTAACAAATAGTCCAACAGAAGAACTGAAACAGCACAGAATAAAAGAAAACAACAACTTCAAGCTAAAGGGAAGTGTATTTGAAGACCACGCCTGGGGCACTGTATCCAAAATGCTTTTGTCTTTAGTGGTCACTTCCTGCAAGAGGTCCCCAGTCCCTTTGGAGCAATTTTTAAAGAAGTCTGGGGAAAAAGATCCACATCAGACCCCCAAATAGGGAAATATTAGCTCATTCCTATAACCAATCTTCAAAATATCATCTAAAATTGTTCATGTTGCTCCTAATTCTCAGCAAGTTAACAAAAATTTTAAAATTTTAAAACATTACATTTTAATAAAGCCCTGTGTTTACCAGGTTATTATTATCTGGCCAGTGTTAACTATTTCTATTTTAGAGGAAGGCTTGGGGTTTTTTCCACATGGCCACATTTCTGAAACTAATTACTTAAATTTGTTGCAAGGTTGAGAAGTTTCACTCATCCACTCTCTGCTCCCAGGATATATAAATACAGACTAAATGCTCAATGGGAAACTTTACCCCTAATTAAATTATTAACTGAGGGAATTAATCCCTCCTCGGTGGAGGTAAGATCCTTCCCTGTTCTGCTCCAGAGTGAACTGCATCATCATCAGGGCAACTCAGAGGAGATGCTTTGAAAGGACCCTGCTCTGCTCCCTTCTCACCAGCCCTTGGCCAGCAGCATGAAAGGGTCACTGCCAGCACACAGACAACCTGTCCCACCTCCCCCTTGAATCCAAGGGCCCCTCTAAACACAGTGTGTAAAATCCTCCCTCTCCCCCATTTTTTTTTATACAAGAATTTAAAGAAGAACTCCTTCAAAGGCACTTTTCAAGAAGGAAAAACCCCAAAACCTCAAGGTTGTATTTCAACAGGAGAATGCCACATGTTTTCCCAAACTCCTCCAACTCTTGGGTGTAGAAGAACATTTGAGATGAAGGTAAAAGAAGGTCTCTTATGGGAGTGGATCCCAACTGTTTCCCTGTGTGATTCAGAAGAGATGGCCACTTGCAGCACTGAGGGAGTTTCACTCAACAGGCACTACTCTCAGACCCAAAGGAAAATGGGTTCCTGTGAATAATCTTGTGATCAGACAGAGTACAGTTACTTTTCATTTGTAATTTTGAAGATGAAAGGTTATGAAACACCCTTGGCTTGTTATTAACCAATGCCTTGTTATTCTCTTTCTCTTGAATTCAGTCAGTGCCATTTGTAGAAAAGCCATTTCTCCCCAGGAACCCTTTCTTTTCAGATTGCCTTTATTCCTGCTTCCCAGCAATTTCTGTTTTCAGAGTAATGAAGACCAGTGCGGTTCTCTTCTACACCATTTCACTACATTTACATTTTTTAAAATAATTGATCATATCTCTGTAATTTTATACTTTTATTCTAAAACATAGGATGCATACAGTCACTACTCAGCATGGCCAGTGAATTATGGCTTATTTGGGATTTTAAGTACAAAGATTATAAAAGTGTTGGTTAAAGTGCTGCCAAGTGAACTAAATTTAGTGTTCATGGTATCTTGCTAAATATATGTTTTTTAAGTAATAAGAAGGAGTTGTTATTGAAACTGCAATCATCTTTCACAATAAATACTGTTTTACTTGAAGGCTCCTATACAGTAAAGTTATATCAGTACTTGGGTACGGTGTACTTGTAATTAACACAAATATAGGGAAAACATACAATGTTTCTTAAACTGCATTTCTTTTTTTTCATGCTAATGCAAAGGATAATTTGGTGTGCAACATGCATGGAGGACTGATAAGGGCATGGCTGAGTATTACACAAAGATGTCTACTCAGAAGTTACAAGCTTGGAAAGAAGCACTGTAAAGCAGAAACATTATCAAGAGTAATCAATGCATTAAAGTGGAGTTGAGGCTCAAGGACTCTTAATAAGAAAAGGTTTGGGGGGTGAATGGTGATGGTGTTGTTTGGACTGAGACTTCCTGGGTATGTTCAAAACCACATACAAGTACAACCCAGGTGAACACTCCTGAGATGTGCTGAACTTATCCAAACTTTTCCAGGATGACAGTTCTGCAAAATTAGCAACTTCAGCCACAGGGACTCAGGTGGAAAGATAAACTTTATAGTGAGATCTGAAAGCATGGTTTATAAGCATTTAAAAATCAAAGCTTTGTTTCTCTCTGCTGCAACTAAAGGCAATTGAAAAAAAACAGCATCTTTTTACTTATAAATATATATATACACATTTAAATAATATACATAAATATAAAATATATCTATTTAAATATATACTTCTTTCCTAAGAAGATCAGAGTGACAAGGTACATACAGTACATGTAGTATCAGGACTGCAAAAGAAAAATTAAATAGGGTCCACTTATGTGGGGAGGAATATTGGACAAAGCTTAAGAGAGGATAAGCTGTCTTTTTTCTCTTCCATAACAAAACATTCCAGCTGTGGTTTCCACCACCAAAAGTGGATACACTTTCATACAGGATCCTGAAAATTGCACTCGCATATTTTACCAAAATCGTGTCACTCATCCTGATGTGATCAGTGAGGCATTAGACACATGAATAACTAAAGGTTTGAGAGCCTACATGCCTATTTACTGTGGCACCTTCTGTGTCCTTAGGGTTTACAAGACCCTATCCTGTTCTTGCACAGCAAGGGAATTGGTTTCCTCACGACATGTCATCACTCTTGTGGGGAGATGCATTGCATGCATGCACACAATTTAAAAGATTGGAAGGAACAAGTCTTTCTGGTGAAAGCAATCTAAGGTGTCCTGCTGTCACCACCAGAGTACCCCTTCAGACCCCCAAATACAGCTGGCATCCCCAGAGGAGCACAGCACAGCTGTCCCCACACAGAGGGGGCACGGCTGGCAGGGGACAGCGCAGTGACAGCAGCCCTCTCTGCCTGCCCTGGCTGTGCACAAGTGCCACAGGACACAGTGAGGAGGAGACAGCCCTGCTGCCCACGCAGGTGCAGGCAGGCAAGGGACAGAGGGAGCGAGGGAGGAGCCACAGATTTGTCCTTCATCCCTGACTGCTCCGTGGCTGCAGCCCATGAAAGCGTCAAACCCAAAAGCGTGGGCACAGTGCCTGACATTTCAGACGTACCAGCCTGTGAGAAGCTCTCAGACCAACTGCATCCTCCAGGGAGCCTCCAGTCCCAGGCACCTCTCAGGGGGACGGTTTGTGGACATGGGGTGGGGCACGTTTGGCACATCTGGCACATCAATTCTTGCCTGCCCATGGGTGTTGGGGCCACAGCCCTTCCCATGGCACACTCCCTCTGCGTTCCTGCCCCTCCTGCAAAGCGCTGCGGGGTCACATTGCCTCCTGCCATTGCTGACACCCACCCTTTACCCACCGGGCTCAGACTGAGCCTCCTTTGGGGGGCTGCCCCAGCTGAGGAGCAGAGCCAGAGGGGACGGCCAGCAGAGCCTCCCTAAAACCCACGTGTGAGTCCTGGACAGCTGTTGGTTGCAGCTCAGCATCACAGTCCAGCTGGTCCAGCTGCCTCAGTCAACAAGATTTCTCACCGGAAAAAGGTGATTTTTAGAACTTGAAACTTTTTCATGTGAAAATGGCAGTTTTGACAAAGGCCTTTCATTCTGTGATAGAGATAATCAAAATGAAAAATCTCATCTTGAATCAAAATGTAAAGAAATTGAAAACTGAAACAGTTACACTTTCTGTTTTGACATTTCCCATTCAAAACTCCTCAGAATCCTTTCCCCGCTGTGTGAAAATGTTCCTTTTCTGATTTTTTTTTTTTTTTTTAATTTGTTTCACTGGGGAAAAAGAATTTGGAAATGCTGACATTTCTTGCATGAGATATTTCAAGCTTTATCTAGAGAAGTTGTGCCTACAAGTACACTGAATTCCTTGCACCCCACCCAACAAGTATTTTAGAAGACTTGTTGGAAAATATCAAATTTAAATAACAACAACAATATTAAAAGCAAGGTTAATAAGTCATATTTTTCCTCTTTGAATCCAAACACTTTTCTGGGATTTCAAATATTAAAAGGTAACCAGATTTAAAACCAATTTCACAGCAGAAATCCTTCCACAGAAAATGATAGACCAGCTGATCCAACTGGCAAAATTCACACTTTTAATTAAAATGATTAAACACAAGAGACCCCATTGCCTGTTTTATGTATAAAACAACAACAAAGTAGGGATTTATGAAAGAAATATCATGTTTCTGTGTATCTTAAAGGAAGATATGATAACTGAATTTAAACTGAGGAGTTTTTATGTGAGCTGTTCATACTCTTTCCTTCTCCAGACTATTACTGCAAATCTGAGACTGTCCCACTGTTCAAATTTTATACCATCAAAGGCACTCTGCTGTTAGACATTTTTTCTACAAAATCTATCTGTGTATATACACTGAAAGTGTGTCATACTTTCAGTGATATTCCAGCAGTACATACAGCATGAAATGAGTATTTTCCTCAATGGTCAAAGGTATTCCTTTCAAGGTATTCAAAGCAAGTCTCCTTTGAAATATTACATATTTATAGTGTGCTCTTTTACAACAAGTGTTACCCAACAATTATATGTCATATTTTATAATGCAGAACAGCTCTGGAATGAGTAAACAATGTTCATGAGGAGATGAAGAGCAATATATTTTGGTAATATTAAATGTACTTTTAAAGTTTATTTTATACTCAGGTTCCCAACAAAAAATAATACCATATTCTGTCTACACATCTAACTCTTAATAAGCTCAGTATAGATGTCTTATTCATTTCGTAGGAAGCAATGCTCTTTACCAGAGTTATTTGTAAATGCAGTTAAATTAACATCTTCAACTGCTTTTACTCCACAATCATGAAAATAACTACATCCAGAATCATTTCACTTTAAAAAAAAAAAAGTCATTTTAGTCTAAAGTTTGGCAAAAAAATAAACTGAAATGCTTAGAAATTTACATTTTTGTCACTCCATAAATCAAAACTTACTTTACATATTAGAACAATTTTTGTGAGAATTTTGGATCTGAGCTGATAACCTTTTGCCAAGTTTTAACGAAATGCAAATTGAAACATCTGAGATATTAAACAGACAATCGAGGTTTATGGTTACATCATAAGATTATTGCCCAGTAACACTGCATACTATGGCCCTGAAACACTCACAAGCTTTATGTATGCAAGCAACCCTTGTGAACACAAATATAAGTGCTAATATAACCTCATGGCATCGAGAACACAATGTTGTATCAGCAATTGACATGCAAACTGTTTTGCTAAGGGAACATTCCTCCAAAAGCTGTAGGAGGGTGTATGTGTAGAAAAGGGCAGCGAACGATGGCAGAAGCTTAATTATAGAACCACTAATGGCAGGAGGAGAACACAGTGCTGATGAGAGCCAGCAGCATTAGCTCAGAGTGGCCAGAGAGGGCACAGGCCCAGCCCCCCCAGCCTGTGCAGCCTGGGATGGCTTCACTGGAGTCACAACACGCAGATTTTTACCAGATCAGGATCTGACCTGTCTCTGGATGGCTGTGTAAAGCAAAAAAGCCCACTGGCTGACAAAGAATGAAGAGTGGGTCCCCTACAGGTCACCAAGGAGCATCCTGGCACTAAAGTCCTCTCCTTCAGAAGCCCATGCTTTAGATGCACACCATAATGCAGACCTTATGTAGTGCTGAGGGAAGTGTTAATTAATATCTTTAATTGTTAGATACTGCGGCAAGATAAGAGTAAGTGGCTTGCTGGACATAAGAGCTTTCCAGACATTGCATGTAGATTTAATTGCCCACATCCACACCTCACAGAGGCAACAGTGATGTGTTCCTGCTCAGTCTGGGACTGACCTTCACAATAGCCTCCAGGAAGAGCTAAGCATGTAAACTTTAACACATTTATGGCTCATATTAATTCATCCCTGGCCTCTGCGAAAACCACTGATAAATTTCTGAGAAAGGAGAAATGGTTAATTTAAATGCAATGTTGTTAATAATGAAGGCTATGCAACACTCAAACAGTAAGAAAGGTTAGATTTGGAGAGAAGGGATTCACCTGGTGCTGAGAGATACACTGATAGCAACCACAGGTCCCTGGAGGGAATGGAACAGGGCCATCAGGTGAGGCTGACATCAGTTTCATAAACAGGGTGAGGTTCTTGCTCCCTTAGTGTTCAAAGCAGAGGAGGCAACAGCAAGTCCTGGAGGGGGTCCATAGGACATTTACAAGAAGAGCCCCAAGTGCTAAAAAAAATAGATGCACTACAAACAGTTCACTGTGAGGTTATTAACCAGTGGATGCCTCCAAAGTGTTGTTGTTCAACTCTTCTAACCAAATAGATTGAAACTAAATTGTAGGCTAAGCTTTCCTCTGGTAAAATAATGTTCCCACTCAAATTTCACTGTTCTAACTGCAGAAGCTAGAAATAAAAATACTTTCATTCAAATAACTAACATTCAAAATGCTTTCAGCTGGACTTTGCCTCCCAAAAGAGGCAAAGATGCATGAAGGATGTTCTGTATTACCATTTTTATTGGCATTATGGGCCAGGACTCCATAGGTGCTGTCCCACCACAAAACGAAGATGATTATGCCTATTTCAAATCATGATATTTTATTACAACAGTTTCCAGTCCTTATTTAATTATCTCAGCATGTACTGCATGGATTCTGCAGTGGAATCAATTCATTTCTAGCAAGTTTTGGGCCAAATTGTGCTTTTACTCCCTGGAGAGGGGGTGGGGGAAAAATATACAGAACAGCTGAGGCCACCCAGTAGTTCAGCGAGGCACTCTGACAGCAGCAGTGGCAGATACAAGCAGAAAACATCTTTAAAGAGCCCTCTATTCTTCAGCAAAGCCATAATTAAATTCTGAACATTTTTCCCATAATAATTTTCATCCAAAAATTTGCCAAAAAAATTCATCGTGAAAGGCGTAGAAATCTACATTTTTGACACTCCATAAATCAAAAGCTTATTTTACATAGCAGAACAAAATTGCTGTATATTTTACCTCAACCGTACTGTCTTTTAGCATTACCTGCTGTATTTCCAGACTTGAGGATTTTTACATACCCTTCCACTGCTCCTCCTCAGACTTTTTTTTTAACATTCACCATCCTCTTCATTAAAACATGTAATTTCTCAAAATCTACTCCCTTGAAGCACAATATGGCCCTGGGGCTGAACCAGTTTGGGTTCTGCTGTGATGCTGTAAGGCAACCTGGGATAGTCACCCGCCACTTGCCATCCCTCCAGGTTCCTGCTGAGCTATTCCCAGGTTTACAATGCTTCCTGGAGTTAACAGTGCTGTAAACCTTTTGCAAATGCACCCAAGGTGCAAATCAGTGCAGGCTTGACTTCCAGCACTGCCACTTCATCCTGGCGGGCAGAAAGGCTTCCTCTGGGGAGGATTCATTTAGGAGCATTCATTCCAACAAGATGGGTGAGGAAGCCCTCATTTTGTGTTAGTACCTAAAAAATGTTTGTTTTTCTGTTTTAACTTTGATTTCTTTTTTTTTTTTTTTAATCAGAATGAGTCACCTTTTTATTTTATAAACTGGATCATATATTCATCTAGGCAAACCATAACCAAACCAAACCAAATATGAGTAAAGCTGAGAATAATAGACATGATCAAGCTGGGTTTGATTTCTGTTATTTATCAAGAGTTAAGAAACCTGGTTTCCCTTCCCCAGTCCCCTGAGCCATTAACATCACATTTCACCACATTCTTGTAAGATTATGGGAATTTTCAGTTTAGAAAATCCAAAGCTATCTGTAGCTGAGCATATTTAGTTGCATTTTACAGTTCTATTTTAAAATAATACCACTACATCTGATACCCCATAGTTGTCTGTGACAAATGTAATATGCAAACATCTTCCACTGCATAAATGGCATAGGCATGGAAATAACAATATGCTGAATGTCTAACGCCCATTGTCTGGAGAGCAGTCTTAATGTTGCTGAGTTAATGAGTGAAATGAGCATTGTGGTCTAAGTGTCACATAAATAATGGTTTCCATTACAAAAAAAACTGTGCCACCACACCCTGGCGATCTCAAAAAGCAAACCTCTGGAGGTTTCCCACAGACAAATACATAAACCAGCGCTGAATTTCTCCCCTTTCCCCCTCTTTGAGGCAGCTAGTTTAGTGGCCTCTTTCTTTTTGTAACCTATTTTTGTGACAAAACGTAGCTAAAACATTATGCAGTTTTTCTATGAACAGTAAAACGCAGTCACTGTCGACCACACTCTTCCCTGGTGTGAAGGTCATCCCCCCAAGCTGCTGAGTGGCAACTCCAGCCATTCTCACAGAGATATAAATCTCTCCCTCTGTCTGCATCTTTTTACCCATACAAAGCAGTGATGCCCAAGTCTGCCCTGCCTAGTCCTGAGTTCTGCTGTCACACCCAGGACAGAAATGAGGAGTACATGTGTGGAAGGGCATCCACACCAACAAATGCGTGGATGCAATTCCATGCAGCCATGGTGCTGCTGCCAGGGACCTTCTAAGGATCCCTTACAAACAGGTTTTGGAAAGGAAACAGCGTACACCACTGAGCTACAGGCTGTAATACAACAGCAGTCAGAGGGATATAAAAGGCTAAGCATTTCACAACTCTGGTCAGTCTAAGCACACAGCCTTTCTCCAGGCACTGAAGCCAAGGTGGAGAATAAAAGGGAGAGCTGACCAAGCTAACCTGTGAACTCAGCATTGCATGAAACCAGGCTCCCAAATTACCAAACAATGGGCTGTTGTCCTACTGCCACAAGCACAGAAGTAGATGTTTCTTTCCCCCCAAACTCCTAAAGAGGTGTGAAAATTACACTGACAGTCTTTGGAAAAAACTATCTGCAATTTGTCATGGGCTTTCTACCTGACATCTGGCAAGATGCACAGTCAGCCATGGTCAACCACAAGGATGCAGGGGATAGCCTACAAAATGGTCAGTAGATTCAGTTGTTTATCTGGGCTTCTGGCAATTTTCTGTAAATTCCTGGTGTGTTTTTTGTCATTCAGGATCCACAAAACCATTTAAAGAGAATCAAGTGTTTTAGTCCCACTGAAACCAAGGAGCAGGTAGGTCTCTGAACACCTTGAGCTCATCAGAAGATATGAGGTTTCTCCCACAGCTACTCATGGCAGTTGCAGCCTGAATGGTGTTGACTGTGGGCAGTTCTACTCTGCTACATTGACAGCGAGCCTCTCAAACCAGGATGAACTTGCACAGAGCCTGAGTCACTGCTTTCATTCCTTAATGAACACATGCCTTTTGGTTGTGCTGGCACCAGTGACTCCCAGGTTACAGAAAGCCCAGATGAAAATCAAGTAATCCATTCCATCAAAACAGGAAAGGTCCAAGTAACTGAAGGTGTGCAAAAGCGGTAAACGTCTCATTAATAGGATACTCCCCATTTTATCATGACGTTCCAGAACTACTTTTGGAGCACCTGGAATTAATAGCACTTGTTTAAACTGCAGTAGCAGCTCTAGGAGCTTCGGCTGCAGGTCAAGACCCAGGTCAGTTTGCTGGTGTCTGCACCAGGAAATATCACAGCAGCTTGTCCTTGCTTTGGTCTATTTACAGTGTAAGTCTTGAGCGAAAGACAGAAACAAGCCCAGAGAGAGGGAGCACAGAAGATGATGAGTGAAGATTGGTGTTACAGGGCTGAGCTGTTCTCTTTCCTTTCATCAACTCAAACATCTGGAGCTTTTTAAATGTTATTTTCTTTTTAGCTGTACAGCATACTGATCTGTAGGGTAGGATTCACTTTGTTAGCACATAGTTAGCTGGAGTGGTGTGATAAAGATTGTTTGAAAAGTCTTAGACATGCAGGCTGGCCTCCCTCTCAGAGTGAAATGTAAATGCTGGGTCTTTTTCGAGATGAGCTTATTCAGCACACAAGTTATTTGAAAAGGTTGTTCACTGAGAAATAATTTTATGACCCTGACAGTATACTTGAGATCAGAAACATCAGATTCCTCAAAGAGAAAGATGGACTTCTGTCTTCTCCAATTTAAAGGTGAGCTTCTTTAACAAAAGATAAAATGTAAAATTTTAAGGACACGGCTTATCTACTTAAAAAGAAAATGTCATTTCTAGGCACTATGTGAGCTATATATTCCCTTGTTTAATATGCAATTAAAAAATTCAAGTTTTTAGACAAGCATTCTTAGAAAAGGTTTGAAGAAGGTAAAAGGTATTCCAACAGCAAAATTAAATCCTCTTTGTTTTGAAATAGTGTGGTTTCTTTCGCCTCATCTTCAGTCTCTGTAGCTGATTTTGGTGAGGCAGACTGACTTACCAGATTCAACAATAAGGACTTTAAGATCCATTATGGAAGAATACATATACAGAACTCATTTAGATGTGACTCACCTAATGCCACCCTGACTCCAGCTATGGTGCCGTGTATGGTGACACAACAGAAGTTACAAACAGGCAAAACCTCAAATCACCTCAATCACATTCTGCTGAAATCCCAGGCAGTGTGGCACCTGTGAGACTTGACTGCTATGGAAAAAAGCAGCATTTCCTGAGGCAGTGGCAAACCTGTTTGGCTTAAAGGGTAGGGCAGACACCTGGAAAAGATGGGAAGCACTTTGTGTTCGCCCAAGTCCTGTCCCATGAATATGATTAGGTGGCATGATGAGTCAGGCTCTGCACACAGGTTATAAAACCATGCTGAGTATGAGTCATTAGCTCTTCACTTTATTTCTGGGCACATTTAATCACTTCTTTTGCCCAAGCACCCGCTTCCTGCTTTGCTAGGTTTTGGCAGCACACCTCTGGGCTGAGATACTTTTAGTATGTCTCGAAATTGTACTGAAATTATTTTCAAGTATTTCAGTTGGCCAATACTAAAACAAGTTCAGTAGAGAAGATGCAGGCTTGTGTACTACTGATTTATACCAATCAAAATGGATTTGCTCTTCCTAACTTCATCCCCCATGACTCTCAGAAAATCATGGAACTCCATGTTCCCCTGAACACAGGCTGTAGGACAGTATCTTCATTTCAGTTGGAGCTATCCAAGCACACCACCAATGCCAACACAGTATTTTCACTTGGGTTTAAAACACGCAACTTTTAGCTCGTAACATATTTTTCTGATACAATGTCTGCTCCCAAAAATGACTAAGAGATTATCAGAAACTGATAAACCTATGGAAACATGGAGAAGACAAATCATTCAAGGAAACCAATGGCTCAGTGTTTCTTCCAAACCAAGAACTGAAGATGGGAAAAGTACCAGACAAGCCAACTGGGCAGCAGGGTCCAAGCAGGCAAAGAAGGAACAAGGTCTGCACACAAAGCATAGCTAACCTAGGAGCTGCTCACTGTGGGATGCTGTGGATCTTAAAAGTTTACTGAGTTCAGAGAGGGATCAGACAATTCTGCTGAGTCATGAGACCATTCATAAAGGCCCTGAGCAACTCCATTTTTAGCAGGAGAAATACTAGGAGAGAGGAGATTAAATCCAGCCTATTGCATATCTCCAAATATGCATATTCTGGGTGTTGTGGTTGATATTTGAAGGGCCTTGTGGTCTTGGTGGTTTCTCTGGCCCTGCATGATGAATATCAGCCACCATTCTTTGTCTGTTGTTCTGAACATTTGTATGGGCCCCATTCTCAGGAGATAAGGAGATTTGATGCTTTCAACAGCCCCTGCAGCTGGGTTCTCTCCCTCCCTCCTTCCCAGCTGTCACTCACCCTTGGGATCTTCCATCTCCTTCATCCCATGTGCTGTGCCACATATGCCCGCTCCCAGCCTCTGAGCATCACAGCAACACTTCTGCCTTTCCCTACCCTTCCACCATCATGTCCTCAGTTCCAGAGGACTCAGGGACAAGGATAATTTTCAAATGGAGCTTGGTACAAAACAAAAACCTGGTCCTGCAGAGGATCTCCTCAACAGGCACCACTGCAGGCAGCAGGACGCTTGGTGTGGCAAGCAGGAGGGGCATAAAATAATGGTGAGGGATCATGGTGAGGAAGACTGGTTTTCCTTGTGGTATCTTTCTGGAGCTTGCAGTAGTTGTTGCCTGGGATTTGGGCTTTGCATTCTGACAAACATTCTGACAGTTCAGTGCTCTGCTCACTGCATCCCCCTCAGCTAATGCCAGGGTTTCATGGGAACACACAGCCTGACCTTAAGTTCCACCACATATTTACCTTCTTATTACAAAGCCCAGTCAGAAGCTCTTTCTAGACACTATACCTTTCCAAAGGCCTTTGCGTTGCTTGAGAACTACAATGTACAAATTAAATATTTTGGATTCACATCATAAACTGATAGTGCTGCTAGTAAAGTCTTTTTCTCCTAGGATCTAGGTAATACGTATTGCAAAATACTGTCGCTTGTTTGTGGGCATGGAAGTTAATTTTAATGCCAGTTTTTATACCTGAGATACTGTAAATGAATATCTTCAACTTATATTGCCCATCGTAAACTTTTTTAACCTGTGAGTCATTTTCAAAATAATAAACGTAACTATTCCATAAAAATATCTCAACACAGAAGAGCCAGAAAAGTGAAGGACATGAACAGATGGCACATCAATCTTCTGCATTTATACAATTTGTTTTTTAATGCAAATAGTGTGGGTTGCCTGCTCTTGCCTTGGATATTGTTCCAAAGACGAGCACATTTTCTTATCTTTCTGGATCAATGTGACATTTGCAGTTATCATAAAGTGGGAGCCCATTTAATGATGTTAATGCTTCCTTAATGTAAAAATAAAATCACCTCCTTTATAAAAGCAAACAGATTAAAAGTCCCAAAGAGACCATTGAAATCTGTGACATTTGCAGTTACTGGTGGCTAGATGGCTTGATTATACACAGGTAAAAAATACCTTAAAAGCATTGTTTATGCTCATTAATCAGAACATTAAATAGGAATGCTGGAGTCTCCCCAGCAAGAATCAGTTTTAAAGATGCATTAATAAAAAAATGGAGGCAGCATTTCATGCAGCCTGTTTAGATCATTCAAAAAAACCCAAAAACGGCAAACAATCAAACTTATGGCCTTATGGCAGCCTGGTAAATCTTCAGACCCCAGATGTAATATGTGGTCTGCATTTTTATTTGCACATATTGGAAAGTGACTCTGCCAGCAGTCCCTGATTCATGCCTGTACCGTTCCCTCCACGGTGCCACCAAGCAAGTGGCACATCACTAATATTTCTGTTCTTGCCCCTGGGGAAAATTTGAATCTTTAATTTTTGTGCAGGCTTTTTAGAGGAAGGAAAAAACCCAAACAAAATACCATCAACCGAAATAACCTTCTCTTCTGTTCTGAATTATTGCAAAAAGAGAAATTAAAAATTATTGAAATATGTCACTTAAAACTAGTCTGAGTACAATATAGCCTACAAGTCACAGATTCACAGACTCCCAAATTTGGCTGGGGCTACATTACATCTCTCTAGTTCTAACAGGAAAGAAGTAAGTAAATGGCATGAACAGCATAATATCATTTTCATAAAAAATATTTTAGGGAAAAATTAGGTTAAAAAAACCCCACCATTTTTTGGATTTGTAATTGTTTGAAAGACAAAACGTGCTGACAGCGTCTGTGAAACTTAATTTTGAGCAGGAAAACCAAAACCCAAATGACCCTGTTGAACTCCATCCATGATTTTGCTCAGAAAAAAAAGGCCCCCACTTGCTCAGGGAAAACAAGGAAGCTCCACATGCCCTGGGAAGGCAGCAACAATTGCTCCAGCAGC
Source organism: Lanius collurio (assembly GCA_020086605.1). Taxonomy (NCBI): domain Eukaryota; kingdom Metazoa; phylum Chordata; class Aves; order Passeriformes; family Laniidae; genus Lanius; species Lanius collurio. The sequence continues at coordinate 1,389,459 of JACBWW010000047.1, forward strand.
TCCATCAGGCTGGAGATGGCCCCGCAGCCAACTTACCCCAACACAGTCTGTGACAAATGAACTCTAAGCATTACTGCTCTTTTAAGATTTTATAGTGGAGAAAGAATGAATGATACAATCAGGACAGGATGGAGGAAATAATCATAGAATAAGTAAGAGTAACTGGGTAATTCAGGCATTCCCCTGTGCACGCTGGCCCCGACAACCCCTCGGTCTTCCTTCCAGACCTGCAGCTTCTTGTAACCAGCCTTTTCCCTTTGCTGCCCAAAATCCAGCCCAAAAGAGTCCAGCTACAGGGACAAAACACAGATATGGCCATTGCTTGCCCAGTAGCACACACAGGGTAGATCCTCACAGCCACTCCCTTAACAGTACCTGCAAAGCAGGTTAGAGGAACTGGCAAGGTGGTAAGAAGCCAAATTCACCGAACATTTAGCAGATAAACACTTCTTTATTACTGTTTTAGAGACGCTGCCCTCAGACACAAACACACAACAGGGGGTCTGTTGTCATCGGGAACAAACCCCCTTTGAAATACCCCACTAACTAGAACAGATAACGGAAAAAAAAATGTCTTTTAATTCCCTGTCCTTCTCCTTCTGAATGAGCTGTTAAAAGACCAAGAAAAACTGTTATAGCGATACCATAAAAAGAAGAAAGCCCAAAAAAAACAAAGAGCTCTCAGCTCCAGGCGTGTCCGAGGGGCTGGCAGGGAGAGACAGCGCCCACATGGGAAAGTTCTGTCACCCCATCTGAGATATCACTTAGTGGTGGCAGCTCTCCAGAGGCAGAACGGGTCCCACCTGTTTGCAATGTGTTTAGCTATTAATATTTATATAGTAGTTCAAGTGGGTATAAAAAAAAAAAGAGGATGAAATTCATCAAATTTTATGTCATCTCTTGGTGGTGTAAAATAAAAATCGTTGCAGCAGGGGAAGAGGGGAATGGCTTGTTTTCTTGCCTTTCTGCAGAGTGAAATGTCGTTGCTCTCAAAATGTCTCAGAGCAGAGCAGTTGGCAATCACCTTGGTGTGATCCACACCTTGACATCCAGGCTAAATACCACGGCCACGGCCTGGCCCCAAATCACAAGGCTTTGAATAGCACCACATAAATAACACATTTATCAGCTCTGTGGCTTGACTTACAACACTGAAAAAAAAAAAAGTGAAAAAGATTCACATTGATGTGGAAGTACTTTTCTTAAGCTTCATATACTGTGCAGAGAAAAAAAAGAAAAAAACAACCCAAAACATTTCATTTTTCTTTTTTCTAAGGTACATGATTCATGGATTGCTGTGAAAATGAGCTATGTCTAAGGGAAGGCCATCTGCCTATGCCAAGGTGAAAAAACAACCAAGGGAATGTTTCTTAACTAAGAAATTACAGGTATTCCAGACAAAATGCTGGGGCTCAATCCTTTTGAACTTGCTCTGTGTTCTACCAAATGCTTCAATATTCATTGGAACAAGCAAGGGGAGAATGACTGACCACCCAGTAATAACTTTGCCATCATCCCTGATATGTATTTGAGATGAAAGTAAATATTATATATATTATATGTATTAAGAGGATACTTTCAAGATAGGAAATATGGAAACATCCACTCTATGTGGTCCATACCACTGAGCATAGATCCCTTTCCAGGCAAGCAAGACTAAGGATGCTGCTTCAATAATTTAGGTCTTGCACATTTTACTTTAATCTGCCTGACATAATTAAGATTAAAGCCATACAAGATGGAAAGGTTTTAATGGAAAAAAAACCCCTCTAAGATCTATTCATTCCAAAACAAATACCCATCTTTGGGCTGTGGCCCAAGTATTCACATTTTCTTTGCATAAATGGGAAGGTTGCCTCTCCCTGAGAGGTGGGTCCTAAACAAGGAGAAGGCAAGGGAGTTAGGCATCCAAACTGGATTTTCTGTTCAATCTTGTGAACACCATCAAAACACTTTGGCCGAGGGAGCTTGGAAAATCCCAGGATGGGTGACAGGGGTTGGACTGCTCATCTTTCCCCAGTTATTTCCTATGCACCCAGTACTGAATGAAGAGAAGAGTTCTCATCTCCTTGTCAGGAGTCATCTGTAGTCTCCCTTAAGCTGATCTAATTCCCACACCACTCTCACCTACACGGAGAATTGGAACCCAATTGAAGGACCTGGGTAGAAAAGCTGAGCTCTGCAGAGATCACAACCCCAGGCAGTGCCTCAGCCCATGCCTGCAGCAGGACTGGGTGTAAGCATGGGGGCCCTGGAGCTCAGAGTGTGGCAGAAACAGGGCCCAAAACAGCCCCTGTTACACTTCTCTCTTCTCTCTCTCACACATGCACAAAACCCAAACCCACACGGCCTCTTTTGCACAATATCACACAGTCCAAAGGGGGAAAGTAAGCTGAAGAAACATTAGAAAGAAGCAAATTATAAATCCAAATGACACACAGCAGTTGTAAAATGCTTAGCTGTAACCATGCCTGGAAACCTTGTGAAAGCAAGTTAAACTAGCATGTGTTTTGCTTACCTACCTCAAGTAACCAACAAGCTACATGTGAAAAAGTCACCACAAGCCCTGAATCATAATATTTAGCTCCATTGTCTCTAGCAGGTACTGTTAGTTTCCATTTAATCTTAATACAATCTCTCCAAGAAATTTCATTCCCATCAGCCTAATCAAAGTCTTATTATCTGCTATCATAAATTTTCAGCATTAGATTTCATGAAATCTCTATAATGTTCTATAATTCTTGTAGTAAACTCATTTTAATGAGCACTTGCCTCTGCCACACATAGTCATTGTGAAACCTGACTACCTTCCTTTCAGGAATAAAAACAAACACTTTCCTTTGTCTTCATCTTCTATCTACTTGAGCAACTTCAGAGTCTGAAGTTGTAAAAAAAAAATTCTATTACTCTTTTTCACACACTATTCAGCAAAAACTTTTAAAGAGCAGGTTTTTAAAATTTTTACCCTTCTTGAAGTCCTCTTGTTGGGAGAGGGGCTAAGTAAATTTCTTTGTTTATGTAAGTAATGGAGTGCCTTGCTCTGGAAGCAGGGAGAAAAGTAATCTGCTATTGTAGTGTTGCATCAAGACCCGAGATACAGGATTAGTCTGCTTGCAAATCCACTAGCAAGTTAGCCAGCATGGTGACTGGACTACCGAAGGAAACCTTTTACCTGCCTTGTCCAAATGAGTGCCAAATTCACCAGAACATTGATTGATACAAAGAAAAAGTAATTTAACTTTCTCACTCCTATCCTTTATAATATTTTTATCTGGTAAGTATGTCTGGATGAAGATGTAGGTGACTGAAAGCCTCATCTCTTCAGGCTTTTGACTTAATCCAAGAGTAGAGTCAAAGAAAGCCTATTCTCTTTTAGTGCTCCTACCCAGAATTTGGGGGGGTGTGGGAGCACAGCACGATTAGCTGATTTTAGTTACACTGACTTCTTAACAAATTTGTGTCACTGATAAAGATGCTGAATGGGTAAGGTAGTCTTCAACAAAAGTTTCCTGTAAGGAAGTATTCATGTTTAAAAGAGGCACCTCCATGAAAGCACAGATTCCAGGGGCTCTACATTTCTGACACTGTGTACAAACCCCAGCTTACTCAGATAGAGGAAGGGGTTGGCTTGCTCTTCTACAAATGTACCTTGGATGATTTCCCATGGATCTGCAGCAGACCAAGACAGGCACCATCCCTCCTCCTTCCAATGCTTGGAGCCAAGTGGAATATTTGAAAGGAAAATGTGAGCCTGAGGAAGTCTTCAAACTGTAAGGAAGGCAGCAGCCAGTCTCATTCTTTTTTCCTTCCTGCATTCACTCAAGATTGGGGAGCCAAGTATGTTTCTTTGGCTTTGACCCTAAAGGGGAAAAATATCCCTAATTTTGTCATCTACATGTATTAATTAATAGTCTTCCATATCTTCAGGTTTCAGTTTTTATTTCCTGGTATCCCTTACATTTTAACTTTGGATCAAATCTAGAGCAAGAGGACCCACTTCTGGTAAATGGATGACAAAATTCCTCTCTGGATCTGTCAGGACAACTTGATGGAGAAAACTCTGTTGCTACTGGCCAGTCAAGAGCTGAGTGCCACTTTGATTTACCCCAGCTCTAAAATACAAATTCCCAGCTAAAACAAATGCAGACAAAGATTTCACATGCCTCCTCATTTAGTCTTAGCTTGTTACTTGTCCCTGTCAGAGAGATCAAGGAGACTGACTCCTGTTGGCATGTTTATCAGAGAAAAGGAACAAGCTTTACCTCCATGGGCAGCTCTCATACTTCATGAGACACTTTCATACATATCTGAAGTAATTCTTCACGAGACAAAAGAGAAAGAAGTCATGGTCAGCATAGCAGAGAACAGACATAAGGGAAACTGACTGGATGACACATATTTTTAATGCTCATGCTAATTTCCAGTTAAAATAGTCTTCTCCATTATGAAGAAATAGAATTGGGAAGGAAACAATCTCAGTAAGGAGCATCAGATTCAAATCACTGTTACCTTACACCTGCCCACCTTAAATCCAAGGAAAATCAGGTCTGAATGTAGATTCAATTTATTATTTAAAAAAATTTTTTTGGCTTTTCTTTTCATATCATAGAAATTAGAAAAAGAATATATTCAAAGGAGAGATTAAAGACACAAGAATGCACAAGTGAAACTGTAGGTCAAATCAAGGTCCATCTAGGTTGTCACTTATTTCCCAAAGGAAGTGGTACTGGATGCCAAGCCAAGTGAGTACCATTTCTGCTAAAAGAATATGAAAATTCTTCAGAATGAACAAAAAGAAGATTCAATTTTTATCGTTACCTGGCCACTGAGACACCATCAATTCAAACTCATGCCAGCAAAATGCCAAATTAGCCTCAAATTTGTTGCAGTATTTACTTTTGCCAAACTAATCACAGTCTTAGGGAATCAAGAAATTAGATAAATGGGAGGAACCATTTCTCCCTTGCAACCTTCCAACAAGACCAGAGCATGCACATCCGATATCTGGACAGAAAAGCCCAGGTGCTTCCCCAGTTGTCATCCATTGTGCCACCTTCCAAAAGTGGCCCATCAGCACAGACTGTCTCCTCCCACCTCTCTCAGAGGACACACACAGGAGCAAGGCCAAGGGCAGGGAGTGGGATCATGGGTTTGGAAAATCTCTGCTTCAGCCCTCTGCCTCACCAGCTCTCAGAGATAAAGGCACCTGTACCCTCAGTGAGACAGCGATGCCACCTGTTCTGGGCTGATGGATTTGCTTCTGCAGCCATGCCAGGAAGCACTCAGAACCTGTTTTCCTTGCCTCCCGTGTCTGCTCTGTGGTGCACAAGAGACACCATTAAACAGCCACATATACTACCATTTTAACATGTTTAAATCAATTCCACCTCCATTCAGATAAGTGTTGAAACCCCCGTGTGGCTGGCAATTCCTAGAAGAGGACAGATCTTTTCCAAAAGCTAGGCTGAACTTAAAGTAGATACAAAATAATACTATAGATTTTCTTTCTCTCTCTCCCTCATCACAGTCCTAAGATTAGCATAAAAATGTGCTATCCTAACTAAGCAGTCTGTTAACTGATAAGCTATCAAAAAATCATCTGTTATTTTTATAGCTCAAAGGCAGATGCCATTCCAAGAACCAGAGTTGATTGAGTAGGATTTTTAGTGCTTCGTAGATTTATCATTGTAAACTTGAGGTATTTTAAAACAGAATGATTCAAGTCTTGAAATATTACCTCCAGAGCAATCAAGCATTAGAATTTTTGCTGGTCTTAAGTTTTATCTGGGATGAAATAAATTAATCTCACATCATAAAGAATTTGAGTTGTTTCTTAATGTGAGCACTAAAAAAATCTTTTCTGCATTACGGTCCAAACCGATGTAATTACTCAAAAGCATGGATGTCAAAGCTTCCCAGCTCCTCCTGCAGGGCCCCCTTCTGCACATTCTGTTCATATCCCCCTTCTCTGGAGCATATTTGGTGAGAACCTCAGACAGCCAGTTGCAGTCAGGCTTAGTGTATCAGGTTTAATGGTTTAATTGCCTTGGCACTGATGCACTGCCCTGCCAATATCAGTCCGATGATCCTGCTGTGTGTTGTACAGAGCCTTTATTGCAGAGCTGAAGCACACAGGCAGGAAAGGCAGGGCACAACCAACACGGGCGAGGCACCAAGTCAATCAAGAATGCTGAGATTTTCAATAGTAGGGAGAATGGAACGAGGCCAACGTGCAGCTCGTAGGAAGGGAGAGGAAAATGTGGAACAACGCTAACCTCGCCCTACGTGTGATGTGGCCACTCTATCAGGAAAATATGTATCACTGTGGAGAAGCAATCAGCAACACCAGAGGATTGGAAGGCAACACCAGAGGATTGGAAAGCTCCAGCCAAGGGGCTTCTCCTTTCATAATGAGAGACAGGTGCCAACGGGAATTAAAAGTCTGCAACCAGATATTGCGATTAATATTAAACTTTTGTGAGTTGTACAAGCTTTCACATCGAGGCATGGGCAGACTGGCTTGCCAGGGCGGCTCTTCCACATTTTATACCAGTCAAAACAATTAGACATACCTGCAAGCTGATGTCCTCGGAGAAAGAGGCATGACATTACCCCCAAAAGAGAAATAACAGAAGTGTCAAAACATGCATATCACCCATTTTAAGAGGAACTTGCCTCTGAAATATTTCAGGGCTTACACCATAATGAGGTTGCATAGTTGGCTGGGATGAACTTCCTTTTTCACTAGTTTTTATTCAGTTCAGGGTTCTCCGTACAAGAAAAAAAAAATCACTGCAGTCTGAAAACAGACCAATTTTTTTTTTTTTTTGAGCAAGAAATACTCAACCAGCCCAAAGAGACAGCAAAGAGCCACTAAGATACAGCCTGACAGACCAAGAATACTTTGTTCATGTGTTTTGGTTCCATGTGACTGGCATTTTAAAATGCCTCATAATTGCACTTATCACCAGTTAACCCCAGGGCAGGGTCTCTGGCACTGATGCTCTGCATAGTGACACAAATGCATGTGGCTGGAATACACTGCTGGGAGATTTCTGCAAGTTTCCTGAAGAATTCCTGGTTCCACATGCTCCTGACTCCTCCTGCAGGCAACTGAGCTCCTCATTACACAGCAAATATGCACCTTTCCCAAAGCACATTATGCTTTACTCCAACACTCCATTCAGGGACAGAAGGCCCAGCAAAAAGACTTAACGAGTACTAATTTATCTCCCTGAGTCCATGGGGGATCCAAACTACAGTACTTTCCCTCAGCTCATGAGCTGCCCCTGCACAAGTTGTGTCAGGGGGATCCTGCTTTTGGCAGACAGCAAGGAGGCACAGTAGGTGCCTTTACTGACTGACTGCTGCACAGAGTGCTGAGGTTTCAGGTGCCCTGCTTCCCTCTCCCCCACATAGTGGGGTTTCTTGTATACTTGAGGAATAGCCATTGCTTTGGGAAGAGGAATAAATACCCGGATATTCATTGTCTCCTAGGAAAAGATGCATTTTATAGTGCAGAATTCCTGACTGCCTTTTGTTGCAGGCATAAGCCCACCCCATCCTTGCTCCAGCCCATCCAGATGTTGTGCTGAGTTCAGATCCAGTTCGTGTGCCCAGCTGTGGGACAGACAGTCCACACCACAGGGTTTCCCAGGTGCTGGCAAGCAGGGACAGGATGCAAAGCAGTCCACCCTAACACCCCAGCTGGCATCATGGTGGCCTGGAGAGTTAACCCAAAGGGGAAGCAGGCTCACACTGACCTCACCAAGCTACCCTGTGGTAGGTATTAGAAGAGCCTGACTACTTTTAGGGTTTTACAGATCTCATGCTATGCAAAATTTTAAAAAACCCACAAAACAAGCAACCTCTCTCCTCCAAGCAAAAAAAAAATATCCACCTGCTTTTCCAAACAGCAAAGACAAAGCCCTCCATGTAGCAGCAACTGTCTCCTGAATGTATGATCCTCTGCTAGCCCTCTGCCACTGCTGGCAATGGCTCCAAGGTTTCAGTCTCTTCCAGGAGTGTGCTAGATGAATTCATCTGGGAAAGGGCATGACGTACTTTGATATGTGCTACCAAAGCTCTGAGTGAGCTACAGGGGCATCCTGGGGATTCACATGCCTCAAATAAATTAATTTTTAAAACCAAGCAGAGCAAGACACTAGAGCAGGTTAAAAGCTGCTATGTCAAAGCTGAAAAAACATCAATGGTCCAGGGATAGCTCATTTTGTGCATGAATTTGCCCCATCAGTTTTTAGCAGCCATTTCCCTAACAGACCTCAGATTTTGCCAGCTATATCCCCACAACATGGGCAGAGAGGTTTTTCTTGCCCAAAATAGTTAAGCCATCAAACAGCTCTGTACCTACAGGGCCAACCTTTCCTGACCTTTCTGGCTAGACCAACTCCTGTTACATTAACCTCTGACCTCAAGTCTCCTTAATAGCAATATTCCTGGGCACTGTGATTTCCCTCCCACTGTGTTGGCTCAGGGATATATTTACTAACTTGGCTTCAGAATATATTTTTCAACAGAAGTGGCAGGGACCACCCTATTCCACCCCCTTCTCATGCAGTACAAGTGAAGTAATTCTCAAGATATTATTTTACCCAAACAAATGTGCTTCAGAGTCTCCTTAGCTTTGTATGAAGCCCTGACTTCCTATCAAAATCAAACAGGGACCTGGTCAGATTTGAGATGGATATAAACAAGAAATGGGAGCCCATAATTGGTGATGGAAATCAGATAAGCCCCTTTTAAATACAACCATTGATAGAGCAATGGGAACTCAAATTACCTTTGATTAAGTCTCTTAAGAAAATAAAGTGAGGGGGAGGGAAAGGAGGGGTCTGACTTAGTAAAATTACCCTCGTGGATAAAATCACAGGGACAGGAGTGGGAAGGAGATGGGTGTAGCTTGTCAAACTTCCCAGGCTGGATGCAGCAGGACTGGAGCCAAGGAGAAATTCCTCACCCACCATAAGCCTTGTCAGTCATTGTGATAGGGGCTCTCACTGAATGAGCCATGATAGGCATTTCATCCCCAATGCTCTCCTTACTTCAGGCTCTGTAGCCAGAGACTCTGCAGAGGTTATGCACAGGAACTCAGCTGAAATCAGCTGGGAACACACAATACCAGCTTTCTGCAGGATTTTTTTAACTAGGGGGTTTATCTCGTTGTTTCCATATTTAAGTACGCCAAATTATTTCAAAACTGTACTATGAGGATTGCAGAGCTTGCTCAATGACCTCAAGGTAAATCACCTATGGATTTGGTTGTAAGCCTGCCTGGTACGTCTCTAAACAGGAGAAACAAAAACCATTTTGTCTGGAGATCTGGCTGACCTCCTCAGTTGATCTGATTTTCTCACCATTTAATTATAGTCAACTGTAGTGCTGAGGGACTTGTAGATACTTTGTCCAATTGGGGATGAAGTTCAATTTTTAGATGTATAATCAGGCAGGGAAAAAGAATGACTTCCACAGCGAAACTGAAATAAGCAAAAATAAGGAACTTCCTTTGTACAACGCACTGTTTTTCAGTAGCCCTTTTTCCATTCCTGTGACTTGCTCCCTCTTCCTGCCTCTCCCCACCCTGACAGGGCTTTCTATATACTTTTAACAGCTTCTCCTGATTCAAAAGCTAACCTCAAGCCCAAAATAGAAATAAATTCCAGAGGAGGACAAGGGTGGACAAGGCAGTTTTAGTAGTGTCTCCCAAGAAGTGAGCAGCTGTGCGCAGCTGATGCTGAGCCCTGGTCACAGCCCTGTCCTGGAGCTGCAGCCTGCTCAGGACCTCACCCAGGAGAGCCACCCCTGCCTGCATCACACCAGCAAAAGGGGATGGGCACACTCCTTACAAATCCATTCCCAGAAGCTCTGCTGATGCTGAGCCTGTGGAATCCTGCAGCAGCCATGAGGCAGCCTCCACACATTCCTCCACTCCCCACTGGACTGGGAAGGGCTTTGAAAAAGAGCTGGTGTTTTACCTGCTGCCACTCAGAACACACCTGACAGCTCCCACTGGACAGCACAAGACTGAAGTGTGTAAGTGAGGCCACGTGTTCTTACCTGAGGGCTCTGTGGTGCCATGTGCTGCTCCTCCTCACAGGGTGAAGAGAGAGGAGTGTGCCCAAGGGAGCCAGCTCCTGCCCAAGGATGGGCAGGCACTGCTGGCAAGCAGCTCTCCTGGGAGAAGGGAATGGCTGAGCATGAGCACAGGGCAGTAGTTGTCTCCCCTCTGGGCAGTGCCAGGAGTTCTGCAGGGGAGGAACAGGCAGAGGAATGCTGGGCTTGGGTTTATTTTCATTTAGGGGTGCCAAGCAGCACCGAGTCTCTCTTGAGCTAAGCCCCTTATAGTCATGTGCAGACAGCCAGGCTGTCCCTGGAGGTTCCTGGGCCACCTGGCCACCCAAGGGAAAGTGTGGGGCTGCCCATGGCTACTCCCTGAACCCAGGCAGCCTCAACCAGGGTTCATCCCAGGGTGCCCAGGGGGCAACACAGCACACAGGCACAATTAAGGGAACGCACGCTGCGTTAGATGTCAAAAGCTGGTTTTCACACAGTACGCCTGGCTCTGAACACAATCCAAACCCATGTCCTCGATGCAACCGTGCTGAAGTCAAGGTCACCCCCCAGCCTGTCACCAAGGCACCTCACCCCTAAGCACAGGCCAGTCTGCTCCTGCACTCCTGAGTTTTGGAGCAGCAGCCGCAGCTCAGGACAGGTACAATTACTGCGCTGCTGTAAGGAATACCCTCGGCTTAATTACAGACCAAAGCCCTATTTGCGGGTCAGTACTCTGTCAGGATAAATAAGCATTTTCACACAGTATTACATTTCTCTATTTCTTTTGGCTGATAATATTGGATACTGCCCAAGTCTGTCCCTAATGACCACAATAATCGTTCTTATCTGGACTCTAATCAGTGTCATATGCAACCTTATCACGCACACCTCTTTGTAAACATGCAGTGTTTAAACAAGTGTAAGGTCATAAGGAACTCTAATATTTTAAGCAAGTTTGTGAAACACAAACTATTCATTTTTTGAAGACTGTTTAAAATTAAAACTTCTGATTCTGGAAAACTGAATATTTGGGGGCTATTGGATTGAAATACAGCTGCACACAAAACTGATCTTTATAGTGACGGATAGGTCCCTCTGTGCAGATAAAATCCAGATTTAAAATATTTCTTTTAATTGTTATTGTCTTTGTGCTCAAGGACTGATTGTGGGAAAAATGCCATTCTCTGACCATAAAAATAAAAAAAAAATACAATAAAGCAGTAATTGGTCAATGATGATTGAACTAACGACTTTACAGTGCCAGTCAAACACATATAATAATTGCTCTTTGGACTCTTTATGAAGGTACACTACTGTTTCATAAGACTAATCCAGCATTATAAATTCTTCATTTTATATCAGTTTCCACCATTATCACATAAGCCTTATGACAAATTGCATCTGTTATTAAAGTTTCCTAATTTAGACAACAAGACATGATAAAAATAAAGGGTTATCTCCACCAAAAGCAGGTCAGATGCAAGTTGTCACCAAGATGACAATTACTTCCCTTTGTTTAAAAATCTGACAAGGCTTTGGAAGTGTTGGGTGCTATGATCTGCCCCTCCTCCTGTGGCAGGAAGCAGAGAGCTCACATCAAGTTCCAGGGACCTGCAGAGGTAAGGGGAGGAGGGAGAGAGGGAGGGAGCTCACCTATGCTCCTGTCCAGCCTCCTGCCAGCACAAAAGCTGAACTCATCCCTAGCCAGCTTCCTGAGATGTGGACGTGGGCACACCATGGCACAGCCACCTCAGCTGCTCTGAGTGTGATGTGTCGATCCTCCCCCTTTGCTGAGGCAGCCATACTCTGGGAGATGCAAACCTGGAGCTCCTCTTACAGCAGCCAGCACTCTGGAAGAAAGGTGCTCCACCTGCCAGCAAGTGGGAGCACCTGGAGATAGCCAAGGGCTTCAGGGTCCAAGTTTTCTTGATCCAGCTGTGACATGCTGCAGTAGCAGATCATTTGGCTGGCTGACTTCTTCCACTACAAGGAGGAGCTTCACGAATCAAACACCAGGGAGCATTTCCAGGTACCATGACCTGTTGGTGTCGTAGTTGTACCAAGGGATGCCCACTAAGATCAGGGCTTGCCTGTGCTGCCACTCAGGTGAGTCCCCACCCATAAGCACTGCCAGTATAGACACGATGGAGCAGGGGAAGGAGAGCACCACATCTGTCAGTGTCTCTGCAGAGAGCCAAGGCAGCTGAGGGAAAGCAAGAGGCTCCTGAGTTCCCTTAGATGCAGGAGGGGAAAGGAGCCACTCTTTTCCCTCAACATCCTATTAAAGGTTTACAGACAGGCCATGAATTCTTGGGGTTGTTAAGTGCTCCCAGAACACATATTTTACTTTTTTGTTTTCTTTTTCTTATTATTTCTTATGTAGTCTTGGAAATGTATCAGGAGAAGACTGCAATTTAATTTGCAACATTAGGATAAGCTCCTCTGACAATTCCCAGTCCTGGTTGCACCCTTGCTCCCTGTCCCAATTTTGCACTGTGCTGAAGGAGCTGGTGTCCCAGTCCAGTGAAATCGCACTGTGGCCTTTCCCTGTGTGGTCTATTTTGAGACTTCACAGTGTCTGTCAAGCATGCTAATAAAGTTCTCGGTGATTGTCTATTAAATCCCACCACAAAGGAAGGCATTTGCTCTGCACAGCAGCATTCAGTCCTTGCTAGCTAGCAGGGACCATCTCTGCCCTCCAACTCGACAGCCTTTTTGGCCCCTGATGGAAATGATTGGCCAAAGCAGAGTGACACAAACTGTGATTCTGCAAAAAACTCTGTGCAGTGCCACAGGCTAACTTTAGTGTGACTCTTGTCATTTTGGTATTATGGAGAAAGCAATGCCACCTTCCCTAGGCACAGGCTCTGCTCTGGTGAGAAGCCACAGCACGAAGCACCAGGAGGTGGGAGACAAGCCGGCCTTGAATGAGAGGTGTACAGGAACCCAGGCAGGCCCCTTGTGTGCTCCAAATTATGCTCAGAAATTAATAAGAATTATCAGATACAGATGAAACACAGGATGGAGATAAAATGGGCTTGCATGTGAAATCTCTACAGCATTGCACCATACACTTTACATATCCACATAAAAATACATAAGGGAAGAAATTAACAGGATTCCTTGGGTCATGAATAAAGTGCTGAAACAGTATTACTCCATCATATGCTGTTAACCAGCACTGGCAATGCAGGACTTACAGCCCAGGTTGCAATCACATCTCCAGTAGAAGGGATGAAGACACAAACCAAAAAACCAAGGAAGAATTGGCAGTATGAGGAAGCTGAAAAAGGAATTTGGAATCAGAGCCACCACTGCCATGCTAGGCAGGAAGGACCCCCCACTGTAGGATACTGCATGGGGCCGTGCTTCCTTGTTTGCCACAGCCTGGGAGATGGGGAAGCTGAGGTAGTAAGGAGAGAGGATCACACGGTTCCTGAGTGCTCTGGAGGGTGGGTGTCCACAACCTGCTTCTGCTTGGCACATGGCACTGCTGCTTTGTGCAGTCGTGCTGGCTCAGGGCAGGGGCAGGACAGCTGGCACACACACAGGCTGCATCCCAGAGAGCAGTGCCAGGGAGATGGAAGTGAGTCTTTGTTATTAAGCTTTTGTCCACTTTGTGTTACCTTGAAGAACGCACCAAGATCACCAAGTGAAAAATGTGTCTTAGCCATGGAGCTCTGAAAAGATTAATTTTGGCTTTCCTCTGTATCAGAGACTCATCTACATACATTATCCAAATGAGATCTGGGTACATGTTAAATCACTAGAATCAGTGCAGACTGTAGGAGACAAAGCCTTACAGCCTTGAAGCACACTTGAATGACAATATTGGAAGTTACAGCTTTAGCTCTCAGGTCGCAGCACAAAGTCCCTCATACCTGACCTTGACCCGTAGCTTATGGAGAGGAGAGAGGTTTTGTAGACCCTCAGCTTCTGCAAGACCAAAAATAACTGCCCAGTAGGAATTTAGAAATAGTAATTTCATCCCAAGCTGCCATCAGACAACAATGCAATTTCGACACAGTGGATGTGGGCTGGGGCAGCACCCAGGAAAGCACTGCAGCCTTTAACTGTGCTGTGCCCACCACACAGCCTGGCAGCTCCAGGCAGGGGGGATGGTTAGAGGCTACCCACTGGCATTTTAAATGGTGAACACTTACTGTTACTGATCAAAATTTATATTTGCTCTGTGCAGGAAGCAGTCTCAAGCATCAAAGCTTCTGTTTCAACACTGTGCCAAAAGCCATAAAGTTTAAGGCTTGACCAAGCATTGATTCAGCACTAAAGCAGAAGCCTGGACTCTAGAGACTACTGAATAGCTGGATTAAATAAACACTTTAAAATACCTCCAGCACTGCTAATAAAAACTAGGATTCAAGAAATGCATAGATGAACCTTTGTTTGCTGAGTAGAGTTTTTATTTTCATATTTAATAACTTTATTCACAATGGGATTTTTTTTCTAAAATAACTATAAAAATAAAAACATTCCCAGTGAGATCCAGGTGCTAAATACAGGTATTTTAAGAGACAGGTAAAATTAATTCTATTTGAGGCTTGTTAACAGGGTTCAAGGGTCCTGCCAGCACCTCCTGTCTCTTTTACAAAGAAAGACAAAGATCAGAGGCAGTGAAAGAGCTGAGACAGTGACCTGAATGTGAGTTACAGCAGCATTGGTGGCAGCAAGCACAGCTTCAGTGTTTCAAGGGTTCAAAAGACCAAACAAAACCCAGACATATTTCCCATGACAAATTCACCTGAGCTTCCTATCAGGCAGACATTAGCTGTGTTGCAATGCCATACCTATGAGTTTGAGCTGCCCACAGCATGTGGGGCACACGGCCTCTGCCCGCTCCTTATCCAAGCACAGCCCAATCCCCAATACATCTCCACAAGCAGAAAAAACAGACACTGAGCTGGAAATGCCCTCAACTTCATCCATGGTTTAACTATACCCTCCGTTTCTCTTAAACCTGCTATCCTGGAGCCACGTGATTCCCTGGAAATAAAAATTAGTTAATGGATAGCATTTAAAGCTCTGGAACCAATTCTACTGGGAGTAAAAGTATAGCAGGGAAGGCAGTGTGTGTTCTTGCAGACTTACAGTGAGGTTTAAAAATTTTCCTTAGGGCTAACAAAAAATGATCTCATCATTGTACATGTGGGATTGTGCAGGTGATGGAAGAATATGAAGGTCGTTGCAAGGTCCCAGTGCTAGGACCAGGGCAATACAGAGACAGTGCCTGGGGAAGCTCCTTTGAGAGGGCAGCTTGGATTGGGAGGGGGGGGAGCTGTACCCTGCACTGCTTGGGATCATCTGGCTGAGTAGCACAGTCTAGTCCATCTGGAAGAAATAACTAATTATACCCCACCTCTATTTATGTCTAATTTTAACAGCAAATTTCCTAGGATATAAAACATGATCTGTTACCAGTCAGACTCAGTGCTAACGGATGTCAATGAGCACTGTGTTACTCTAATGCTAAATGGTTTTGAATGTCTTCATTCAGTGCTTTGGATTTAAAGAACAAATCAAACAAGATCCTCTTGACTAGGCTATTTAACAAAGATAGGTATCTTCTTTCTTGAGATTTCCCCATCTTTCTAAAAAACACCATTACATACTAACAGACCGAACCCCACCCCTGCCAAATAACTTATTAAAACAAGTTATAGTCTGACTAGAGTGAAAACCAAGTGTGAGGCTGGGCCACAGAGGAGCTCTAGTAGCTCCAATGCAGAAAAGAACAATAATCAAAAGTGTGTACTAATACAGAGTCAAACAGAGCTACCCAAAAAACCCCAACAAAGTTTCTTTTTAAAGTTGCTTTACCTAATAATCTGACTCAATCTTTTTCTCATAATATTTATTCATTGACAAAAGCCACTCGGTGTCCCTTGGTTAATATTCCCTAGAGATTCCTTGTATTGTCCTGAAAGTGCCAACTTGGGAATTGTATCATTTTGTTATCTGTGAGACTGTAAAGGGGCTGAGAGCTAACAGAACCTACCTAAAATAGTGTCATCAATTTTTTTTTTCCTGGCTGTCTTCACTATGACAAATTGATTTAAATTCTTTCCTACTTTGTTTTATAATTGGATTTGACAACTTATAGGGCTTGAACAAGAGATCAGCAAAGAAAGTCAATGGAAAGCATGCCAGAGGCAAATACAAGTAAGGCCATAAAGATGGAGTATAGTTAAAAAATGCTGGCTATTCCTGCCCTAATTAGTAAACAGCTGGGTTATGTACAGCCCAAACATACTGCAAGTTAGAGAGGTGCTGCACTGAGTGCCCTGTGAAGAGGAAATTACAGTAATCAAGTCTTGTGGTCAAAAAGTCCAGGGCTGCTCCTCGTAGTTCCCTGTGGGATACTAAAAGGCTCACCACAGCCTACGCAAACGTCACCAAAAAATCCCCAACAAAACATCAAAAAAACACCCAAACCCTTTGATATCACATCAACACACAGCAGATTTCCAGAGAAAATGTGGGATCAAAAAGCTAGTTAATGTTGCCAGATCAATGAACTACCTCTCTGCTTCCCTTCTCACGGGGACAGGGAACTGTGGAAGGAGTGGATTGATTCTACAACACTCCTAGTCCATGCAGGATTCCCTTGGCTGAAAAGAAATATGCTTCAACATTTCTTGCAGCTTAAATCTTCTAGACTACCTTTATATAATGGCCACAGTTAAAAAAATACTGAGGTAGAATAGTTTAGAGTCACACAATCTGCTTCTAAGTGACCCACCTAGCTTCACACATACTGTGAACACAAGGATTTGTGTGACTTTCTCCTGGGTGCTGCACACCAGACCCTTTAATGGCACACATGGGATGCCCTGAGGCCCCTTATCCTCTCAAAACATCAGGAGCCAGAGCTGGAGTCAGCTGGTCCTGCTACTCAGGAGGAGTACACTACCCAGGAGTACAGCCCTTGGTAGTGAGTGCTGCCGGGTGGTTATAGAAGGCACCTGGCTGCTTTGTATAAAAGCAATGAGAGGCCCTTTCCAGGATGAAAACCCTACACTAGGCAATCCCTGGTACCTAGGCAGACTTCAGGTAGCAGAACAACATGGTTTTGCTCAAGTAAGCAAATGAAGAAACATATTTGAAAAGAGAAGGCTTGGGGTCAGCCCATAGCAGAAAACCCTTTTCTACATTAAAACTTAAGGATAATTTGGGGCAGAAATATCCCAGAGAGGACATTTATCCCTAGTCTAGTGTGTCTCTCCTTTTTCTCCCTCAAGTGGTAGGTAAGACTTCTCCTAATACACCTTTTAAATCCCACAAGCCAGTAAAACCTGAGTGTCTCACTGCAAAAGCCTAACAGTAAAAGCATTCCTGCTCTCCAAATATATTTTCCTGTTTCTGCAAAGTTCTAAGATGCTTGTCATAGAGCTGTCTCTGCTTGTCATTCACAGCACAAAGTCCTGACCAAGAATGAATTTCTTCATGTCTACCAGAGCAGTAGGGCTGCATGGAGAAACGCATGGACAAAGCTGTGCAAGAAAAGGGAGCTCCACAGAGAGTGAAGCCAACACTCCATGAGAACTGCTGCAGCTTGGACCACAAGGCTAGCAGGCATGCACAGGAGCCCTGAAAATAACAAAGATCCAAATTAGCCCCCTGGGGCATGTGGTTGGCTATGCTGTGGATTTAAATAGGCTTGAATTTTTTAATTCAGTAAAAGAAGGGCACCTTCTGCCATTGTTTAAAAGCATTGCATGAAAACCAAATTTCATTCATTACTCAGGCCCTGGAATCTGGAACACAAGCATGCAGCATCTCAAAAAAGAAAATCAAGGGGTTTGCTTCTCTGCCCAAGCTCTCTCCAGCCCTATGGCCAAGCTCACATCAGCCACATCCCTGTGCAAACACAGATCTGTGCTGAAGTCAGGCTTGATAGGAGAGGAAGACAGCAAACATCTGAAATTGTTTTCTGATAAACTCTTTTCTCCTTTGGCTGTTGTACAACTACCACACATTTTCATGGCTGAGCCGCACTGTATCTCTCTTTAACTTGGGTTTTATTACTCTAGAAATATCTGGGTGTTGTATTTAGTTAGTGAATCATTTGAGAGCTCTGTTCTTCTGAATGAAAGACTGGTATTAAACCAAATTTTCTTATCTGGTGCAAAAGTGCCCTATAGGTCTGACACATTTGAGCATATTTAAATCTGTTGGGAACACCTCCCTGCACAAGGATTAAGAACCTCTGTGCTTCAGGGACTTCTGCTCACTCCAGAGGTACAGTGAAGTCAATGGCCCTTCATCCAGTTCCTGACCTCTCCTCTTCCTCATGACCCTCTCTCCTTGCCCCACCATCCACCTCAGCAGTGAAAGGCCCCACCAGAGCCTTGTGCCCCACAGAGCACCTCACTGGTCCCTCATTTCCATTTTCTTTCCTGTTTTAGGTCACACTCCACAGTTTTGAACAACCTAAGGGCACCTCATCTACCTGCTCCTTGAGCCAGGGGTACAGTGCAGCCAAGGCACCTTTCCCTGTCTGCCCCCACAGCACACTCCAGAATTTAACTTCTGCAGGTTTCAAGTGCATCTGGGGGATGATGCTGCCCTACAGCAAGAGGCTTGCCACAGCAGGGGAAAAATCCACCTGAAAGGAACTAAACCTTTGTGACAACAGTCTCTGGGTATTATCTGAGTGCCAAAGGCCCCAGGAAGCTCTCAGCCCTCCCTGCACCAGGCTGCAGGCAGCACACGCCTCGTCTCCAATGGTGGGAGATGGCAGCAAAAGCAAAGGAAGGTGTCTGCACTTGCCTGGCTGTCCCCAGCATCCACCTCCAAAATACTTCAGAATCTATTCAGTTTCCATTGGCTTACTGAAACCTACTAACACAACTTCACAGAGCAGAGAAAAACAAGATTCTTTTTTAAATGGAAACGTCACAATACTTCTGACTTGCAAAAAAAACAGCAAAAAAAATTACCATCAGATATGTTTGTGCAGCAAGCTCATTCTTCCCTTTTTATAAAGCCACAAAAGATATAAAATATAGAACATCCAAGGACCACATGAAAAGAATGTCTGGATCTGTTAAAACATAAAGAAGGCCCTACCAGCCAAGGGCAAAAGTTTAGCAACTATAAAGTGTCTTTAGGGTTTTGTTTTTTAAATGCATAGAGAGAGGAGAAGAGTTTGTGGTCATGTTTTCCAGCTTTATGTATATTTGTCTATCATTTTAATATAAACAGGGTGTATTTATAAAGCCTGAAGAAATGGGAAACAGATTCACTGGTTTCTAAATGCCAAGAAGTCTCTTCAAAGATGATAAGCAATTAAAGAGGAAAGTCAATCAAACTTTCATGACACTTCTGACCAAGGGTTTTATTTTTATTGCACAAAATCCAATGTGACAACAGATACATACAGTAGCTGCACCCACCCGTCCTTCTGTTGTGAGGGGCCTGCCAGCATTCCCAGTAAAATCCCACTTCTGAAAGGAAAACAATGCTTGAATTCACGTACTCCTTAACAGAAGAGCTCTCAGCGCTTCTGAATATACTAATACACACAGGAAAGCACATATAGAAATGGATACACATGTCAATTGCCATATGCATCCACCAGTACTCTCTTAGAGCAATTCTCCACATAGCCCCTAAGGAAACAGGATCTGTTTTCTACAGCAAATACTCAGGGGAGTCCAGAAATCCTTCAGTAGCCCTGAAAAAATTAAGCAGAAATGGAATAAAGTAGGAAAACAGACAATGCAGCTGGTGCGTTATTTTGCACCAGCCCCAAATATTCAGCTTGCATAGTGGTACAGACAATTTAATATTGACAAGGCAGAACTTCAGTTGTCAGGTTTTGACAGGCCATTTCGGTAGTGAAGAAGGTTTGGCTTTTTCCTGGGAGAGGGGGAAGGGGAGAGGAATGAAGGTGCTAATTAAAGACATAGTGCGTATTGTGTGCCCATGGAAAGAGGCTTGGAAAGTCTCATTAATGGCTCTTTTGATAAAGGACATCCTAAACTGGTGACTAAAATACAATGCAGTGGACAGGACTGTGTATTTTACAGAAGAGACAGGCTGCATACTTCAATATGTATGGTTCTTATCTAAAATAAGCAGATATAGAAATTTTGAGGGCAATTAATGAAGGATGTCTTTGAAGTTATGCATTATAAATCATTAGGTAACTGCAAAATATACACCAAGTAGCCTGAAAACAAAAAGCAGGACAGAGCACAGGAAAATGAGTAAAAAGCTTTTTGAGAGAAAAGCATCTTTTATTTTATTTTACTTTTAAAAAAAAAAAAATCTTGTGATAACTCAGTTGTTGGTACTGACCTGGAGACCAGGGACAGTCCCATCTGTAGCTGTGACACAAATACATCCTTCCTGTATTTATCCCTTTACCTTGAGCATAGTTCTTTAGCTGGAAATCAGATCAAGCCACAGAAACGCAGCTACATCCCATAGTGTGTAGGAGCTGGGGGAAAGTTAGGGAAAGGCTGCTTTCAGCTAGAATATGTCATTCTATACAAAGCAGAATGTTTCTCTATGACAAAGGTTGATAAAATATTTGTTTTTGTGGCGTTTCTCACCCCTGCCACAAAGGAGATCAGAGAAGATCAGAAAACAGTTCCTGAACTGTTACTCAAGTGAGGCTCCAGAGACCTGGCAGCTGGAGCACCCCACACTGCAGCTCACCTTCCAGCTGCCTGAGCACCACTTGTCCTGCCTGCTCCCACAGCACACAGGCAGCACCACATCTTACTGCCTCCTGGCTTTGCAGGGAAAGTGAGAGCTGAGTTTTCCAACCCTTTTTTAAAAACCATTTAAATGGGTCACTTCTAAAATACCCAAAATGGCTTGGTTGACTGTGCAGATATTTTTTCTCACCTCCTTCAGCTTGCTAGCTCTTGAGAGTTACCTGCCAGAATGTACAACTCCTTTGCTTTTTCCATCATCACTTGGGGGACTGAAGTATTAACATTTTGTTCAATTTTGGCATAGATGCTCTGAGCTTCATTTTACCCATCAGATGAAATTCATCCTGGTGTAAATCCAGAGTAAATCCCAAGCAATTGTGGTAAATCACTGAAATTACTCCAAAATTATACAACATGTAGGATTTGACCTTGAAAGTGCAACAGGCTTTCCTTCCAGACAAGCTAAGCCTCAGTCCCTTCTCATCCCATCAGCAGCCACCTGTGCCCTACCCACACAAACCCAGCAACCCACAGGCAGCAGAGCACTGAGCCTCTGGCACAGTTTGCTAGAGATGAACAAAGCAAAAAGGCAGCAAACAATTATAGCTGAGGAACATGGGGCAAGGGCTATCTTTTGTTATGCTGGTTTTATTGTAAGCTACAAGTGATTTGTTTGTTGGGGTTTTTTTCATGCAAGCTCACACCTCCCACTGCCCTACAAGAGAGGTGTTCACATGCATTTGTGGACTGAAGAGCACTCAGGAACAGTCAAATTATCAAATATCTCGTGTTTCTCAGAACTGTCCAAGCCAGAGCATTTCTACTCCCTCCCTTCATGCTAGGTTTGATTCGGGCGGGCAGAATAAGTTAAATATAATGTGACATGAAAAGTACAGGACGGTATCAGAAATGGACTGATAAAGCAAACTGTCTTTTCTCTTAAACACCAGGAGACTGCCCAAAATTAGTCAAGCAGAATTAATAATTCACATTGAGTAATCTGGAAAATTAGATCTCCTTCTGACTATGCCTGCAAGCATCTTACAATTTGGTTTTATTCATTATTCTTGGAAACATCTATGAATAATTTTTGGTCCACTTGAATTTCTGTGGGAAGCTAATTCAGAAAGGGGAATGAGCACAGTTTTGGCCAATACAGTCCATTTTTTGGTTCATTTTTTGCATGCAGTGGTCAGCTGACTACTCTGTCAATGCTGAAGTATTTGTTTGGCTTCCCAGCAACTGCTCCCTTTTTTCCACTAAGAAGGTAAAACACGTAACATTTTCATTTTTGGTCTGAAGTACCACAACAATGTATAGTTGTTTTCTATGCTTGTTTCAAGTTTCACTTAGCAGCAAGAGAGAGGTGGAAGAAGACAGAGGAAAAGTAATTCATTTTATGTTAGCCAAACCTGATATCATCTGGCCTTTCTTGGTGTCCCCCCTCCCAGGAGGGGTTTGCACAGAGTGGAGCTGATCCCTGCCACTCCCCACTTCCCAGCTCTGCAGGCTGGAGCAGGCAGCATCAGCTGAAGGGAAAAACAGGAGGGAGCCTGCCAGCTCTTTCAAAGCACAAGGATCAGCATCTAAATTAATGGGTCACACATGGAACTTCATTCTCTGCCTGAAGCGCAGCCTAGAAACAATATTTCTGGCCTGATGTGAGTGACAACATCTCCAACTTTTGCTCAGTCAGGCAGCTACTGCATTCCTGCCTCTTTTCTGTGGGGACTTGGCTCTCCCTTGCACACCAGAGACACAGTGTTTTAATGTGGAAAATTGACCATGCCTAAAACCAGACTGAAGACCCAGGAATTAACAGAACAAGCAAGAAAAATGAATCACCTCGAGTCTAAACATGACTCAGGTTGGATTTCTGGCCACATATTAAGAAATACTGGAGGGGAAAAAACCGCAGGCTACACTTTTCTAGAAGATTTTGTAAAAACCTCGACAAGCACATGCCAGAGATGGAGAACACACGATTGATTCCACGTTCTTGCATAAGATGAGAAGATCTCTCAAAGTCCTTCCTGCCCTTCATTTCCAGGATTTTACAACCCACCCCCAGCATAAAGGTTCACAGTGATACAGAGCTCGTGGCAAATCACATCATCCAACTTTCTGATTTCACTAATGAAAACCAGCACAACCAGCACTACTGATGGAATCAGCTGAATTCTGAACTTCCTTGCTTTTCTGGGATTACTGAGACCCATAATGGTTCTTGAAACATTTGGGGTTTTTTTCTTTGTGGTTAAATTTTTTATATCATGCTTATCATCAGGGAGCTCCTAGAAATAATAGCAAACATGCGTGCATGAGGGTCACACAACTGCTAAAATGTTAATGTCATTTATTCTCTCTGGATTCTACAGTTCTCCTGACCTAAGAAGTTTGTGCCTCTGCAAACAACAATGGAGGAAGGTTTCTAGAACTCTACTAATTATTCTAAAATAAGGAGACAGTGTATTTTGCATTAGCTGCAAAGATACAAAGATACTGGAGATAATAAAAGAGAGCCACTGCCAGTCTGGAGATTCAAGTACCAGCTAAGATCTCCCCTAAAATATTTGGCATTTCTACTGCTGAGCAGCTTTTGGTTTCATGTCATCTGAAGCCTTCAGCTTCCCACCAAAGTATGTTTCTGCTTGCAAGCAAAGCCAGACAGCAACAAACTGGAGCTTTCTGTTGGCTATGAGGAGCTGTGCTGACCACACAAGTGTGTTCCCTGAGCACAGACAGCCTGAGCAGCCAAACACACACCACTGGCAACAACTCTTCCCCTCACCAATCCTTTCCTGGGTGACAGCAATCTACCAAAAGTTCTGAGGAAGTCAGTCAAAGTTTATCTGTGAAGGACCTTCACCTCTCTCAGGGCAGCCATGGAGCGTACAAAGCAACACCCACTGCTCCAAGGACTAGTGAATAGTGAAAGAGGAAGAAGGGGGAGAAAAAGAAGAGGGAAATTGCCTAAGTCCCTGACTTCCTAAGCTCAGAGCAGCAGAAGACATGCTGCTCACCACCTGTAGTCACATCAAAAGTGCCTCTCAGCTCAGCATCCAAACAGGCAGCCAAGCAGCTGCCAATGGCACCACAGAAGGGGGAAGAAGCACACAGAGGTTCTGCACACTGCCCACCACCTGATGCCCTCCAGCTCTCAAAAAATAAAACCCAGTGCACAAGCAGTCCATATTCACCCTCCCAGTGCCAGTCATAATTTTACAGATGTCACCTCCTCAGGACCACCACAGCTTTTAATTGATTCATTTAATTTTAACATTTACTAACAGTTAGGATCAAAACTCATCTCTAGGCATATTTCTATTAATTCAACTAGACATTAAGTTGGTTAAAAATTCCTCAAGTTTTAACAGTCACACACAGGCATACAAAGTGAACAAAATAAACATTTGGCACTATTTGTGCTGCCCAAATAGAAATTAGTCTGCCCAGGCCGCACCTTCAGGCAATGGGGAAGGCTGGGATCCACTGGATGGAAACACAAAGAGCCTAAACCAGAGGAAATATCCTTTGAGGAAAGTCTCTGCTTTCCTTCAGCCTCATAAGAAATGTTTGAAGTCAGTCACTGTGAGACTCTCCAAAATCATTCTCCTCTCCCCCCCCCCCCATTTTGTTTGTAATTTCTTACATGTATCTTTACTAAACCCATAGAAATGCAGGGATCCATTTCTGAAGTTAGACAGATGCAAAGATCATGACTCTCTTCCTATCCACATCCTTCCAATCCCTTTGCTTTTTTTCTGCTGATAAAAGTGAAATTATTTTTGTTTTCTAACAGACGGAAAAGAGAAAAATTAAACCAAAGCAGAAGCTCACCACATAATTTTTTCCAGCAAATCAAAGCCATTTTTTTCAATTAGAAATGTTTTGATGAAAAATTACAACCACTTTTCAGTGAAGTGGCTTTATAGCTTCCCTTAATCTTACAGAGACACCCACATAGAGGCTGCATTGTTTAACCAGCTGTAGCATCTCCTCTACAGTCCCACTCTGCAGAGCTCCTTGCTGAGCAGTGAAGATATTTATAGTCTGGATTCCCAGAAGGGAAATCTCTAAGGTGCTGCTAATTATGTCTCCTAATGCACTGTTAATAAAAAGGGGAAACACATCTTATCTTGTGAATAACAGCTTTGCTGCTGTTTGCCATAGGAAGTAGGGTATCCCACAAGTGTTACTCCAGGAATGAATTCCATGGCCAAAATGTGCATCTCCTCCAGGGGTTTCCCTTCAGCAGGAGGATCTGACTGATGTGTTTGTGGGGAGCAGAAATGACCACATCTGCCTGCACACAAGAGTGAGAACTCATCATTACCCCTGTGTCCTTTGTCTGGTTTCTACAAAGAGAAAAGCCAAGATTTGGTCTAGAAAGGAGCCCTGCTGCACCCAGGATAGGTGCTCAGACAGACTGACAGTTCTCAAGAGAGAGTTGCAGTAAGTCCTACCATGATTCCCTTTGGCCTGGACACTTGCACAGGTATTTGACCCAAGAAATTCATCACTGGAGTGAAATCTTATCTTCATCTCCAATAGCAGATGGGTTGTGACAGTCCCCCAGTGAGCAAAAGTACTTACACTTCCACTGAGAAATAACCAGCAAGCCACAGCCTCGATAAAATATGTAGAAAACATCATCAAATAACCACAACCTATGGGCTCAGGGACATTTCCCTGAGTAAATGGTTACCTGCTGAAGAAACAGTGAATAGATAATAAATAAATTCTCCTGGGCAGAGGTAGGGGATGGATTGGAGTCTTACTAGCTTGATCCATAAAGACAGGGGCCTTTGCAAGTCTTCCAGTTCCTGCACTAAACTATTTTAGTCCTCAACAGTCCCATTAAAACACCCACCACAGATCAGTTTTGCTCAGCACCTTCTCCCAGCCCCTTTCAGAATCAGAGGCTGTTATCCAGCAGACCCCTGCCTCTGCAGGCACTCTGTAGCTCACTCTGTAAGAGATGTTATGCTTCCCTGTTGCCAGGAAGGCAGTCATTAACTACCATTCTGCCATAGCTCAAACGGCTACGCTGTGCTCACCCTTTTACATCAAGTACAAATTCATGTGGGTGAGCATCTGGACAAGTACATTCATAAGAGCTATGGAATAAGGAGTGAAAATTTCAAAAGAAAGCAAGATACTTGCTTTTGCTTTCTTACTTTACTCTTACGATCTCGTGGTGCTATTGCTAAGTGTCATTAAAGATGGGTTTGAGAAGCTTACCTGTGCCTACATTTACCTACGACCTTGTCCAAGCTAACCAGAGCACTCAAATTACAAAAAGACAGGCAACAGTATTGGAAAAGTCTGTCTTTATGAAGGAAAAATATTTCAGGGGAAAAGAATTCGGAATATCGTTTTTAAAAATTTGGATTTTGATGTCTCCGTGCAATGGTTTTCACCTGCCACAGCTTTAGGGTGGGGAGAAGAAGTCACTCACACCACGCAAATATAGCATGGTGAATAAAAATAATAATGATTTGTGATAAATTCAAGCCACATTCATGTTTGGCAGCTTTCTCATCATGCCAAGAATTTATCCAACGCCCCTTTTATTTATGATGAAACAAAAGTGACATAACACTTTGTCATGAAAGAATACTGTAAATGATGCTTTTTTAATTATATACACTGTTGTTCTTGAAACAACTCTCCAGTAATTTATGTTTATAGTCCTACACATGCTGCAGAAGTGGATATAAAATGCAGCTGTGGTCAACAACCATGTGATTTCAGTCTGATGCTAGCACAACGTTAAGTCTGGAAGAAGAAAGAGGGAGCACATACTCCAAGTGCTTTTCCCCATCCTCAATTTTTGCAATGCTATTGAGGCACTGGCCTACCAAACCCCAGATGTTTACAGTCAGGCTACAAAAAAGGAGAACATCCTGGGAGCCAAATCTGAACACTGATGTGTCTCTCCAGCAGATGAAGAATAACAGCAGAAAATCCTGATTTCTGTTGAAAATTTGGGGAATACTTGTACATTATATTGTCTTTCTTACTCTGTATCTCAGAGAACTATTTGCACTGAGGGATCCCTCTTACCTACAGAGGGACTTTTAGGTTACCTCAAGAGTGTAAGATGTCAACAATAGCTTGGCCTGTCTCCCTTTTCCATCTCTTCCTCAGTTTTCCTAGCTCCTCCAATGTTGTTGACGCTAACATTCATAGACTTCTGAAAATTAGTGTTCTTACACTTCACTGTAGTCAGCAGACACAAGAACATAGCCAATGACAGAGAGAATTTTCTGCTATTTGGGGCCCTCAGAAAATACTTGAATTTGTGGTGCTAATGAGAATGAATTCCACCTCCCCTTTCTCCTGGTCATCCTTTCCAATAGAGACATTGAGCTTTAATCACCACAAATGTAAGTGTCAAAGCAATGAACTGTCATGGCCTTCGAGGCTGGGAAATAAGGGTAGCAAGGATGGGAAAATTCAGACATGCAAGAGCTGTAAGGTACCAGCACACCTCTCCACTGAGCTCAGCCAGTTCATGTAAATGAATCCATGGAAGCAAACAGAGTCAATCAATGGCACAGTGCAGAAGCAAAAAAAAGATCAAGGCTACTGTGAACTATGTCCAAATAGCAACTGCAAGGTAGGATATTAAAGGAGATACATGGATAGAGACATAAACTTATGCATTACTTCTGAGAACAGCAATGATAGAATCACTGAGAACTGTTTGGACTTATAGAGGCTTAAAATAGCACAAAATGCAAAGATGATGATCAAAGAAGATACAGGCTTACTCAAAAAATGGACAAATATGCATTCTGCTCTTTGTTTTTAGTGGCATTTACCATACAAATATTTACCATTTTCTGGTTTTTTACTCCCCCCCCCCCCACATTCTACTTTCCACATTTATAAACTTAATACCTCACTTCTTCCTGAAATTCCAAACCTTGCTAAGTCCAGAAGTCTCCAGAGTTACAGGCCAAATTCAGTTCTGGTCAAACATAGCTAGACTGAGGATCAGGGATGAATCCTCTGTGTCTCGCTAAACAAAGCATGCAGCTCATCAGTGATGAACCTCTATCTTTTTCCTCTGGCTTTCTTTCAACACACAAGTTTGGTCCACTCCTTAAGATTTCTGACTTTCAAATAAAATCATCCTTTGAGTTCAGATGATTAGGAGAGCCAAAAGGCATTGTTTTAGTTTTTGCTACATTTAAAACCAGTTTGTTTTCCTTGAACCAGTCTGTCAAAGTCTTTTTGCAGTTCAGGCGTTATGTGAGAAACAGATTTGCCATTAAAATGCACAGTCGTGCCATCTGTATAAAAATGTATAGCACAGTAATGACATAGCCTTGCAAAATCATTAATAAAAAGAAAAAAACAGGAATGACTGACACTACTCAACTCAGGGAGGGGGGAGGATAGAGGGGAGAGACATTGACACCTTTGACTGACAAAGGGGGGAAGAGACAGCCCTGTGAAGAGAAACAGATTGATGCTTCTCCCAGATTCTTTG
This sequence comes from Lanius collurio, assembly GCA_020086605.1. NCBI lineage: Eukaryota > Metazoa > Chordata > Aves > Passeriformes > Laniidae > Lanius > Lanius collurio. Next base: position 1,417,719 of record JACBWW010000047.1, read on the forward strand.
TCTTCCTGACAGAGTATGGGCAGCAGCACAGGCCACCTACTTGCTGCGCTAACGCCTGCAGCACGTTAGGCCAAAAGCTTTGGTGAAGTTAGCTAAGAAAGATTTCCACTACATTTTCATTTATTTTGGTTATGCTTGCATGAACTCGTTATTAAATGCCTGCTCAGAAATCCCATTTCACTGGAGCTGCTCCTCTGCAGCCCAGCACAAGTGAGTGGCCCCACGTTCGTTCTCTCTGCAGCTCTCCCCAGCCAGGCTGTCACTGTCTCATGCTGCCTGGGGAGCCTTCCCCTAACAACACACCCACCTGCAACACCCTTGATTCTGGATCTTTGTTCAGTCTGGGCCAAACCCCTAGGGCTGACAGCCCCCCCTGCCCCACTGCTTCCCAGCTGGATTGCTACCTGCATTCCCCAGGCATCCTGCTCACACAGGAGCTTTTTAGTTTAAATGCTGGCGGGCACCCAGCTCTTTTCACTCCCAGGCAGAGGCAACATTATAATGATGACATCCTTCAGGTTCACCCTTACTGAGACTGTACCATGAGCTAAGGGAACAAGCAGCAACAGTAAGGCAGAGTTCCCTCAGCGGCCTGGCAAAGGAGCACTGGCCGCTGGCAGCCCTCACATCACACCTATTTCATAGGATTTAGGTTCAGGGTTGATGTGTGTTGGTCCCACCTCAATCTGACAAGCCAGCAGGGTACTGTGATTCACAGAGGGAGACGTGTGAGTCTTCCAAAAATATGCCTGGAAGGAAAGAACTGATGAGGGCATCTGAAAAAGACGCACATATGGTTTTTTTGATGGCTAAATAGCAAGCAGTTCTTTAGACTTTTCCTCAGGTCACACAGGTGAATGTTTTCCCTAGGCTGAAGCCTTCTAAAAATATCATGAAATGGATTCATTTTTGACTATGTTAAGTTTAACAAGTGTCCCTTAAGCTTTGTTTACCCATCATCTTGTCAACGTGGCATATGTATCTCTTCGCTATCAACTACGTGCTCCACCCTTCACGTCTGGCTGAGTGCTGAGAGCCGACTGCAGCCCACAGCCTCTGAACACTCCTGGGGCACAGCCCGGGTCTCTTGACAAATCTAGGAACATGTGCTGAAATTGCAAAAGCATCAAAACAATAAAAGCCAGAAGAACATCTTTACAAGGTATTTGCTAGCATTCACCCCAGGGACTTCACTATCATTTGAGAGAAAACATTGTAATTGTGGCAGAATTATAGATTACAGTTTTACTCGGACTTCCTAAAGTTAACCTCTACCATTACAGACCTAAATTTGGAGCAGTCCATTGTGCCACTTGGAGGAAAGCCGCTAGTTCAGCACTAGCAACTTCAGTTGTATAAAAAGAACTTTTTTAATGATGATTTGTGTTTCATAAGCATTGCACTATTTTTAGCAACATGAGAAAGTAAAGCATGCCTCCTTTTAAATCTGGCTTTTACTGCACCCTGTAATTTATGGCAATATAATAAGTAATTTGAAAATAAAGATTTGAGACAACATTTTAGCATTAGTGTTTTTAAGACAAAACAAACATTCAAAATAAAACCTAAACCACAGCAATGAAATCTATCATTAAATGCCTACTTTCTGCTAAATTTGTAGCTATGGCATCTTAAATCTCAAACATTTGTTGTGACCTCTCACAAAGTAAAAATAATCATATTATTCATTGTGGTTCAAGACCAATATAGAGTATTATTTCATCCTAGCCTTAAATATTCATGGAATTATATAGTGTATCTTTAAAAATTGTATTAATTACTCTTTGGTGAGTCCAAGTGACTGCTGGTTTTCAGAAAGAAATATATATTACCTCATTGTATTTGCTTTATTTGTGAAGACTAGCACTTTTTAGGCTCATTTATACATAATACATCAGATGTGACCTGTTTAATCAATGCCAAAGTTCTTCTGAATTAGTATCTCTGCACGAGCTTCAAACACAAAGGCTTTTGACTGTTCATGGAAAAATTCAGACACACTTTTTCTCTTGTTCACTGTGTAAAAGCTGCTACTGCACTGTGGTGCCAAAACTCAAAGTTAGATTGCAGTGAATAATACATGCCAAGCAGTTCAACCCAGTCCATTGAGTCTCTCAGACAGAATATATGTCCCACCAAACAGAACCTCACGTCCCCACTTATCACATAGTTATTTTTCTGAAATAAGGAGGGTCCCCTCTGCGTGGGAAGTGGCCCTGGCTATGGACACAGACACACAGCAGTTCTCCCTACCAGCACACGTAACAAAAGCCACTTCTGTGCCTCCGTTTCTATTTTCACCCAGCATTAATAACACTTAGGAACTGGTCATTAAGAGAAGTGTTCTCTTACCTTGACTTTAAGGAATTGAAATGTCATAATGAAAAGTTTTCCAGAAACCACTATGTAAGAATTCCAGCTGCTATGCATTTTCAAGGCCAAGCATTATAGGAGACTGGTTGAACACCTGAGACCTTCAGTCAAAGAAGGGAATTTGTAGGTAGGGAAGTTTACCAACTGTTTTCTTCCTGTGATTTCCGAAAAAGGTAACATTTAAAGAAGAAGAAACAGAAGGGATTTTGCCTTAAAATCTCCATATCTTTTGAGCTTCAGACTCAGATATCTACCTATTGCTCCCTTCATTTTTCAAATCCATCACAGACCTGTACTATGAACCATCCAAGCACAGCACAAATTGTGTCTGTAGCCATGCATGAACTCTGACTTTCATTTGCATGCACATCTCATTGGAACAAGAAGGTTTTTCCTCTAAGAAACACAAACTACTTGATTTTGAGAAGTCAGAGACAAGTGACTGTGTGTTTTGGAGGGCAGCTGGAGTCTATCTGTGTCCTGGGGTGACTGTATGATACTGTATTCCGTATCCTCAAACTGGGACAATCTATGAACCACATCCAAAACTGGCAAGCAAACTCAAATTTTAGAAGAGGCCAACAAAACAGGAATGGCTATTTAAGCACTGATACAACCAAATTTTACACAAGCAGAAGATTGCTTTAGGCTCAAAATTAATATTTAGCCATTAAAATCCTTCTCTGAACTCCAAAACCTTCTGGGGCTCTTGTCAAACTCAGTCTGACAGGCCAGAGCACCTAGACCTAGAAAACTGGATTAGACTTTTGTGGCTTGACATCCCCAGTCTGCCTCTCAAGCAGCACATGTGAGCTCTACAGCAGAAGAGGCAAAGATTGACATTCTCTCTGGGTGTATACCCATATCAGCTTGCTGACTTCTGTGTGGCTTGGCAGGTGCAAACAAGAGGAGAGTTTATCTCTTGATCTTTATTTCTTGAGTTCCTAAAGCTTTTTGTTGTTGTTTTAGACCAAGAAAAATATGCACATTTAAAGAAAGAAAAAAAAAACTTTAATAATTTTTGTTCTCTTTTCAACTGTTACATAAATGACTCATGTAAATCATAAGCTGAAACTCTGATAGAATTGAAGATCAATATCTTTAGCATGGCTTTTTGTGCCATACAAAATAAAATTTGTACCCACTCATAATATTTTGCCTGATTCTTAAACATGTTTTTCACTTCGATATCACTGGCACTGAGTCTGGGTATTTTTTTCCTGGTAACAATTTTGCCATAATATGAATGTATGAGAATTTTGTGAGAATGGTATAAAAGGAGAAGCAGAAAAGGCAAAGAAAGAGACAGAAAATCCTTGTTAAGGTAAATTCATTCTCAAGAGCCAATAAGAGCCTCAAGTTTGCCCCCACTGAAGCCAAGCTCGTGCTCTCTGCCTCTCTGGAAGAGCTGGGTTCAGGGAAGAGTAGGTGCAACAAATGATGCTACTCACAGGCTGGCATGGTAGTGCTGGAGATTGCCAGACTGAACCAGCAGCCTCAAAGGAGAGAGGAGCAGGAGCAGCACCGTTTCTCACTGTGGTAGCTGCACAAAAGTTTACAGGTACCAGGCTGAAATTAACTCAATGGCAGAGCACCTGCCCTCCCCTTTTCCAGGGGTTTTAGTGTCCTGGGGTGATGCTATGAAGCCTCTTTATCCCTTACCCCCCTGCTCAATGCCCAAGAACAGTTTCTTTACAATGGATGGGGGGAGTAGCCATGGGGCCCCAGTGTGGGGCGGTTTAACAGCTGATCCCAACAGCTCAGGGCTCTGGGGCTCGGGAGGGAGTGCTCCAAGAGTGCTGTGCTGGGTTTTTTTGGGGTTTCTTTTGTGTTCCAGCTAGCAGGAAAAAGGTTCTATTGATTTGCCTTGTTCTTTTTCCCTTCCCTTCTCTCCTTGCTGGTCCAGGGAGCTGCGGTGTGGCCCCAGCTGGTCCAAGCCTGTGTGTCTGTTCCCTCTCTGGGAATTTGTTGTATTTTGAGGTTTTTTTTTCTATCCTGTTCTACCTTGGTTTTGTTTGTTGTCAATAAACAGTTTGGGTTTTTTCCACTCTCACTTGCTGTGACCCACTTGTCTAAATGGTGGAGGAAAAGGGGAGGCCCTTTTTCCTTCGGAGAAGACAGTCATTCTGGAGTGTTTCCTCCTGAAATTGTATGCATTTATGAAGCATTTATGGAACATTTAGGGTTTGGGAGGAAAAGTTTAAGAGATCTCTGTTCCTCTCTGTGCCTATCTTTTCCTTTAGCTCTTTCCTATCCTTCTTCTTGAAATCTGTGGAACTCTTCATATTTATAGATTTTTTTTTTCTTTAACTAAATACAGTCTTTGGGGGAAAAAAAAGCTTTTACAGAAAATGGTAATGAACTTCACCAAAATGTGGGTTTCATGGGGGAAATAAATGTTTCCTTTCATAAATCAAAAATCCTTTTTAAGCTGTCATTGTAGTAGTACTTGTTAAACTGGGAGAAGATACCAAAAATTCACAAACATATTGATATCATTTAAAAACAAACAGGGTGAACAGAAAGGGAACCAATTCATTTTTAACTTTCACCAAAAAAACCCATCTTCAAAAACACTGTAGATGTTAATGAAAATAGATTTTCATTTACTATCAGCTCTAGAGGCTAAAACCATATACTTATTCTCTTTTGAGTCTCATGTAATCTACTAATCCACATTTCAAACAAAAAGAAATGGCAAAATGCATTCATAAACACAAGTGCCAATATGTGCCTGAATAAAACTAGTAATTTAAGACTCTTTAGACTCTTAAGTTTTTCCCAAAGAATGTTATTAAAAACTGTTGCAAGAAAAATAATGTTAGTAAACACCTTTATGATGAAATAATTATGTGGAAAGCACTGTCACATAAGAACATGGACCTATAGCCAAGGACAATTGCTTTATTATGTTTAATTCATTTATGAAACATGAGATGACAGTTTTATGTGGTTTGGCTAAGACTGCTGTGGATTTTTTTAAAAGTTATTCTTACTAGGCTAATGGATTATAATATGTTTTGCCTCAGACTGCACTCCATAGCACATATTTTATACAGAGGATGTATGATGTATTCAAGGCCTGCTTTCCCCATGAATCAATGGATCAACAAACATCTCCCTGTTGTGTAAGGTATTGTTGTCTGGTTGCATTTAAGAAAAGATTATTTGCTCAGAGCATTGTGAAGTTATGGGAGGAGGAGGAGGTATCCTAGCTAAGGAATCCTTTTGTGACAAACAGACAATCATCAAACCAAAGACTTGCCAGGCATGGAGGTTCACAGGTCGTTGGTTCAGAGGCTGCAGTGCACTTCAAGTCATCTCCTACACAGAATACAGTGCACAACAGGAGTATGCTCAAAACACAGAGTAGTTTGAATAATAGAAGAGGCCTTTTCTACTGTTTTGGATCAAGTTCAGCCCAGGAACAGAAGCCCTTGAACTAGTATTGTTTAATGGCCGAAACATGCTGCATTTGCCTTGGATGAACAGGGAGACCCAAAGACAGGGCTTGCAATTTCTCCAAAATCCCTCATGCTGTGCTGTTCTCAAGCCTCAAGGCTCTCTACTATAATTGTCAAAGCTGAACCACATCCTCTGCCAGGCTGCCAGCCCTTCCACTGCCATGGCACAGATACTGCAAGCCCTTGTGGTACCTGGTTCTGCTTTGAAGTGTAAAGCAGGGCTGAATCCCTGGAAACCCAGGAGCCTGGAGGTGAGAGAACGATGTCTAGGAGAGGATTCACTGTCAAGCATTCATCCAGACCCAATCTGTTCATCCCCAAGTGGATTAGCACAACTGACTTGCTTCCACAAATTAATTTGGTATCTTCCAGGCATGTGCATTGCCTGAGTGCACTCTGTTCACTCTGCAGCTGCCAGTCACATGGGGTTCAGATCATGGTGACCACACAAGGAGGCCCAGGAACCCATCTCCCTATCCAGCCTCACCTCTGAAGGAGGCCCCTTTCATGACCTAACCACTCACTTCTGCCCCTCCTTCCTTCCAGTGGCCTCTGGCTGCACTTGCTCCCCTAAGATGGCCAAGGGACTGCATTGGCTTGAGCTAGACATGCAGGTAAATTCCTGCAGCAGACTCAGCAGACTCACCCAGCTACATTTGCTGTTAGCTTCTCAGCTCTCCCTAGTTCAGCAATGCCCTATTTTAGTTTTCAGCTGTTGGTTTAAAGGGAGCAGTGGAAAAAAGTGCAGGTTGTGTGATCTCCTGTGACAGGGATGCAGAAAACGAGCCTAAGTGAGCAGTAACAGTCACAGATTACCTACAAAGAGGACTGTGTGATGGCAGCAAGCTGCCCAGCAATCAGACTCCTCTCTATGGGAGGGCAAACTTTTTTGGGGGAAGAGAAACACACAGACCTGCAAGCCTGGCCATACACAAGGAAAAGCGGAGTCCTGATGACCCCAAGGAGCTCTCACTGCAAGCTGTGGGACACTGCTTACTTCTGTACCAGCAAAGCTCCATGTGGATAGCAGGGAAAAGTACTCCATCCTTGGATAGTCTTTTAAAACTGTAAATCACTTTTCTCTCTCAAAGTAATTTCAGAGCTATTGTGTAATACAGAGGGAGGAAAAAAAACCCTTTTCTTTTCCTAAAAAGAAGGCTTTCGCACCACCTACAACCCAGGATTAAACTTCAGAGGCAGTTACACAAAGAAAAGGATTTCTGTAAAGAAATCAATCAATCATTCGTCAAGTGTGGGTTCAGCACCTCTGAAAACCAGGCCGTTTCTCAGGTACATGAAGATATGAGATCTTTATTTAAACCACTCTCAAACTGTTTCACTCAAATCTCAGAAAACTGTGACCTAAATGCCTTAAAAGAGCTTAGATTTCAATACTAGCCTCTCTGGGGCTGAAACCACCACCCCTCAGAATCTCCAGCTCACCTTTCCTTTCAAAGTCCATGTGAAACAGGGAAAACCACTGCTCACGGACAAGCCAGACAGCTCTCACTGCACCAATGGGACATGGGGCTACAGGGCTTGGTGTTACTTACAGCCATCTTACAGCTCTCCTACTGGAAGCTTTCAGAAATCTAAATACTCAGAAAAAGGGCCCTTGACATACTGCCCGCTCTCCTTCACTTTCATTAACCTTCTCCTTTGTTACATACTGTAAAGCCTGTTGTTCTAATTAACTGTCTGTCACAAAGTGATCCAAAATAAGGCTGGTATTTGTAAACTTTTAGGATTTCGTTGTTTTATAGGCATGGTCAGAGCTCCTGAACAGTCAGACCCAACCTTTATCAATATTTTGCTATTTTTTTACTGTATGTACACAAGCAGAGTAGGTGAGAGTGATCAATCGACACCTGCAGTACATTGTGAGTAACTAAAGATAACACCCTCTTACCTGGAATGACTTCAGTCCTTTGCAATAAAAATACTCAAACTCTTATATACTTAATGGTATACTGAGGCAAACAATCCATGGAAATAATTTTATGGTTCAGACCAAAGGATCAAATCAAAGCATTTCACCAATTTCAATGCATGTTATTTAGAAGTCTCTGTCACACCAGATGGTCTTAGAGCAGGGAGAGGGCTATAAAGCAAGAAGTAACACTAGTGTTATTGCAGGCACTTCTAAAGTGCAGCTCCAGCTCCTGGTTGAGGCAGAGCCAGGCCAGGCCTGAGCAGGGAAGCAGGAGCATGCTTCCATGAGCATGGGGACAGTGCTCCATGGTACCCTCCCCAGGGCCTTGCCCTCATTCACTGAAGGGCACAAAGGAACTGGCAGTCAGCTGCAAAAGCAGCTCTGGAAAACACCTGCAAGTCCCCTCCCAGTGGAAGCACAGCCCCTTTGGGTGGCTTTGCAGCTCGTTGCTCTCCCAGCAGCAGCCAACCTGTGCATGTGAATCCCATCTCAAACCTGCTCGCTGATGCACACGGGAAAGCCCACACTGGCACTGCCCTGTGCCTGTTGCTTGAGTGGGGCTGCATCCAGGAGAGACAGCCTTTCACCTGCCCTACATCAGACAGGTTTGAGCAGATGGTGATGTGCTCTGCTTCACCTCCGAGCAAGAAAAACATTTTTATTACCAGGCACAGAGTGTTTGGAGTCTCAATATCTGCTGCTCTTTGCTTGGGGCTGCTGACAGAGGTATCACTGGAGGACTGTGATTTACCACGGTCATATTTATTTACATTTGTGTCTCAAGAAAAGTGGCAATTTGCCAGATTTGAAAGTGCTTAATCAGATCTGATAGGCAGATTAATTAGTGCAGGACACAGCACTAGCTGCCTTCCAGAAACATTACCTTTTCTTTTTTTTTGTCAAGGTAAAGCAGGAGGAGGTCAATGCCGCCAGCATGTTTTACATTGTGCTAGTTTAAGTCTTTGTGGGTTATTTCATTTCCTTTGAGTAAATGAACTTTGCTTCTGTTTCTACCATGACAGTATACTCCAAATAAAATAGTGCAGGCACATACAAAGCCTGGAACGCAGAAAGACAAAAATCTTATTTATCTCCCCCTTCCATCCATACTGCTCAGAATAATCCTCTTCTCCTTTCCCCTCCTCCCCCCACCATGGTTACTGCCCCCTCCAGTATGATCCTCTTGGTATCTTTCCATCTTTGAAAAAAGGTGTCTTGGACTATGGAGCATTTTCATTACATGTATATACACATACATTTATACAGACATTTAGTTTTAAACATGCAAATAAATAAATATACAAGTACAGAGAAATGGAAGCAGACACTGTATTTAGCTAAACGTTATTCCACCCTGTGCAATTATAAATTCAGTTGGATTATTCTTAATTTTCACCGCCCTGACCGAAATTTGAATGTGGCCAATTATATACAGACTGACAAACCAGAGAACATAGAGATTAATTTTTTATGGCTACAGAACCATTTGCACTCCATAACCTTGGGAGTGACACGCTGCTGATAATCAGGGACACGCGTTGTTGTCATGCCACCATGGTAAACGTGAAAGGACCTTTTACATCTGTCGTGCCACAGAAGGCAGGAGAGGCATATGGAGAACCAAAGCTCCCCAGGACACCACAGGGACCACATTACTTTTTAAACAAATGAGAAAAAAAAAGTATTTTCCCCTTTTTTCCTTTACAAAAAGGAGTTAATTGGGACTTCAGAGAGCAAAGGAAGGCACGACTAGCACATGGATCGTACACAGTCACAGCACCAGGGCTCTAGCACCTGGCCCATGGAATGTCCCCACCACTGACCCATGGCATTGCAGAGGACAGGACTGGATCATTTCCCTAGCAGAGAGCACTGCCATGCACAAAACATTCCTTTACAACTTCTGGAGACTATTAGCAGACATAAGGCCCAAGACACTGCCACACAACCAGTCAAGACACCGTGAGGTGAGTGGATCCAGCAGTTTGTTATGAAGATTTTCTAACTTTATCTCACACTTTTTAAAACTAGGCTTATTTTCCTTTCCTCTGCTACTCAGGTTTATCACGGCATTAAGGGGACAGGGAAACAGTCTCCAGCATTATCAGCTATCCAAAGCCATGTGTCCCCACAGGATCTTGCAGGTATCTATGACCTGCACCCTCCTGCACCCATCGCCTCTGGGAAGCCGCCCTGCAGTGAGCAGCCTGGCAGGAGGCTCCTGACTGCCTGAGCAGGAAGGTTAGCTTACAAGAGGGAAAAACATTTATAAACACAGCCAGTGAAGAGAGAGACTGGGTATGGCACAAGGCAATACAATTAAGCTGTTTAGGAAGGATATAAATGGATTGATTTTTTTTCCTTCTTTTTTTTTTTTTCTTATGTATCCTCACTCTCACACACACATGCTGAGAAAAAGGAAAAAAAAATCCCTACCACAAAAAGAATGACCATAGCTCTAGAGCCAAACCCCTATTCAATAAAAAGAGCAGAGAATGTGTTTTTACATTTCCCTATTTACTCTGACTCATTTTATTAAGTAAGTTGAAGATGATAATTTTTATGCCCATTTATGACCACATTTCCAATACACGTGGCACCCTGTAAATCCTACCAGGGCTGCACCCCACCCAGGGCTGTGCTCCAGCTTCCCATACCTTCTGTGATTACATTAATGAGGCTCAGCACTGCCACTGCAGGTCAGGCTATGCCAATGTTTCCACTCTTCTGGATGGGTGTCCCAGAGCATGGATTTGAATGTAACTGGGCTTTGCTTCATACAGTGGGACAAATTCCCTTCCCTCCACGTTATTAAAGGAAACAAACTCCCGTAAAAACATACTGTCTGATTTTGATTAAATAAAGATGAAGGAGTTGAGAGGGAGAAGCCCTGCCTTTTGTTTGGACATATATTTGTCTTTAATTATCTCCAAGGATCCCACTGCAGTGGGACAGGTGGTTACAAGATGCTAACTTTTCTCCAGCAACATCCCTCATACATGTTCAGTTTCCCACTGCTGAAGCGGATGACACAGTTTATTCCAGGGCCACCTCCCCTTTTTGCAACTGTAATTTACAACCACAAAACTTGCACCTGTAATTTTAAACCCACGTTTGAACTGTGGGGAAAAGTCAACTAACCCCTGTCTGTCATTGCCTTTGTGTGCAGCCAAGTCACAGAATAGGCAGCCACATCCTCTCAACAGAGGGAAAAAATATTGCAGTTACAGCTGGCAAGATGTGCCCTGCCCCATACAAAGGAAAGCAAGTTCTCAGCTATTTTCAGTGACAGTGAAGTTTCTTAGTTCTCTGGTTAGAAGGGAAACCTTCCAAGAAGGGATGTAAGGACAGACTGCTGGCTCAAGCTGCTGGAATGCTCCAACAATAGTGAGGAGAGATTTAAGATGCTGTCTTTAATCAAAAGGGAGTGTTTAGGCTGCAGCTTAATGGTGACGATGTGAATGTCAACACTGTTAACAGTTTCACTGCTGATCTGATTAGCAGGAAAACCCAGTTAGTCCAGGGCTGGGGGCAATTTGAGTAGTTTCCCACCCCTTCACACCCACTCCATCACTTGAATCTAACTTAAAAGAACTGTTAACTTTTATATAAGCCAGATATTTCATAGGCGCATTCCTTCCCTTGGAATGGCAGCAGCTGTTATGTATTTATTTTCAAATAATAAAAAAAAAATAGCTTAAGCAGTCACATCCATATTAAGTTTCTCTGGGCAGGGCCCATCTTTATGTTCTGAGCTTGTACAGCATCTAATTCAATCTGGAAAATAATAATAATAAGTAACAACTGTGTAAAAGATTGCTGTAGCATGAACTGACACAATGGTCTCCTTCAGATGAGCCTAAATACATTTCCAGGCCCAAACACTGGCTTCTCACCACTGCGTGAGAACACCCCACAGCTCCTTGTCACTGTTACAGATCTGACTCCACAAGGCATATTCTTATGTGAACTTTTATTTGAAGACTGAATAATTCCATTCCTGGCACAATACTACCAGAGCAGGCTCCAGCCTTCCAGAGGATGCTCTTTACCTTTACCAGGCCAAGCTGCCCATTATGAAATTCACCTTCCACTAACACATACCTGCATTAATATGTAGCAACTCTCTAAATCAGCTATTGGGGGCATATTGCTGTGTTACCCAGGACAAACCTTGCCTCTCAAAGAGGTCACTGTTCCAGAGTTTTAAAAGCTGAGTCTCTGTTTCTCTCAGAGCTGCAGGACTGAGGAGAAAATCCCCATTCCAGTTCACTGGCACCTCAAGAGCTCAATGTACCTGTGGAACTGTTACTCCACCAAACTCAGCTGTCAGGAGAAGCTGGGCTTGCACATGAGCAATTAATAATTTTTTAAGGCCCATATCAAATCTAACCATCCTTTTTATTTTGACCACTCTGAAATAAGGTGGGAACAACCCTTCTGACTGACATCTTGCATAGGACAAACCATTTTCCTGCTTCAGGGTCCATGGTTTTGGTTTGCATTGTTCTATGAAAGCAATTCCCACTGACTTCAGTGCAAATCATGCATGAAAACAGAATAATTAATCCCCAACGGCAGTATTTTAAAAGCTACATTTTATTTTGGATGCAATTCCTTAGTACAAGAAAATCACTGATGCCTGATCAACAAGTAAAGTGCCTTAAATGCTTCAAGACATCCCAGATACATATGTATGTATGATAAATAAATTGAAAATGAAGAATGAAAGTACACGCCAGTAGTTTAAAGATAAAAACCTTACAGGGATGTTACAAACTTCAGTCCAGGAAGTATAGTAGAGATTGGCAAATACAGCCACCTATTCTCTATATAGCTATTGCAAGAGTTTCTCCAACATCTCCCACCTGATGCTGGTCACAAACTACTCTGCAACAAACTTAAAATCACATAGCAAAAGGACTAAATCTCCTAACTATAAAAATTCCTAAGAGAGAAAAAGAATTTTAAAAATTCTCTGTGCAGATACTGGATGGATCTGCCTAGAGCAGATGCTCTGCTCTACAGAAAGTACAAAAACTAAAATCTGACTCAGGTGAAAAACCATGCCCTGGACCCAAACCAGCAATCATTTTAGTACTCTGAGCACTAAATGAACACAGGAGCTTTTGGTCCTGCTTGTAGGAGTAGATAGAATCAGCAACTGCAGAGTTAAAATGGCAAATGAAAGGAAACCATGTCTCTAAAAACTCCTTCTCCAACTCAGAACTGTAAAGCTGCGCAGTCCTCATGCCAGGCAACAGCCATATGATTAGTAGTTGTGATTTCTCGTGAATGAATATTGATTTTAAAGATTTATTAGCTTGGTGTTCATTGGAACTTTATTGCTTGATCCCATCATCCCTTTCATTTTTTACCCTGAAGGAAGCAGGGCAAACAAATTATTTGTTTCATTTACATGCTCCCGTGTCTCAGAAAATGTTTCTGAATTCTTCACAGAAGAGATGGCAAGATTTTAAGCAAGGGAAGGGAAAGCCCCAAAAGAAGACAACCACCATGCCTTCTCAACCACAAATCTAAGGGTAACCTCACAGCTGTAGGACTTTCACATGGAGTTTTCCACGTACAATAAATCACCAAATAAGTTTTCTGAAAACCTTAGCAACTGGATGGACTTCTCTAAATAACTGTCTCAGAACTGAGAGCTTCATTCCAGACCAAAATGAGCAAAAAAAAGTAACACCAGCCTTGCCAGATGGGGCAACCATCCCCTGTCCATCGCTGGGGGGGATGCCTCATTTTACCAGCGTGCCTTGGGTCATGGGCTCAGTCACCCCAGTACACAGCACACTGAGTATCTACTCTTTGGGTGGGTTTGCCTTCTTAGTAGAGAGCAAAGGACACATTCAAAAAGTTGTGGCTTCTCTAGAGCAGATTTGTCCCTTCTTTTCTGTTGTAGATAAGTTGCACTAGCAAGGCTGTCATTTCCTGAGTTGGGAACACCAACAAGAATCTCTGTGTTCAGCAGCTTCAAGGCTACCTACCCCACTTCTTCTTACAATACTTCGGCCTACCCTGTCTCAAGCATGCAAGTGGCATCTCTGCAAACCTTACAGGTGCTGGCAGCCACAGGCCCCAAAGCATTTTGAGGACAAGAGCAAGGGTAAAACTTTCCCCAAAGAGGCCCTTCATAGAGGTGTGATGTCTGTCTGTACCTCTGTCTTGGTGCCAGTCCTGTGCTGAGGTGGAGCAACAGCTGCTGCAGTCCCAATACCACAGCTCCTTTGAGCAACAACTAAGCAGTTTGGGGGGCACTGTTTTCTGTAACAAATTCATAGCAGGAATTAGGAAACAATCATCAATATAACACAGTCATGAGATTTTCATTACAGCCAACACCAGCATGTGACAATACAGACAGTGTTTGCTCTGGCCCACTAATGTCATGCAGAACACAAGGATGAGCTGCATTTTAGCAAGGAACATGTCTTTGATTTGTTTTAGCAATATAGATTATAGATTCACTTGTACAACTCACAAAATTCATCCTATATCCTAAGAAAAGCAGCACATTTAGAAGGAGCCTCTGTCTTCCAAGAAAAAGCAAATTAATGCAGAAAAGGGCTGAAACTGTGCCAGGAGATGGGCCTGGAGCCACCATAGACCCTCAAGCACCCATTGCAGCAGGTACTTCATAGAAAAGTGTTCAGTGGAGACCTGAAATAAGGAAGGAAGACAAGGGCAGCTTCCACTGCTGTTATAAAGTGTGTCCATTATCCATATTATGCTAACATGATACAGGATGTGAACTCAGGAAAACCTGCCTACCAAGCAACTCAGACAAACTTACCACACTCCACATGCATGGGACATTAATTTAATAGGTAATAAACTGCAGTAAATTAAATACATAGTTCTCTTATTACCAGGTTTGCACTAAAGCATTACCCTCCCCATCACTATCAGCAGCAGGACATCTATCATTATTTACTGGTAGCACAACCTGCCTCAGTAAAAGGCAAACAAAAGCCAAAAGGTACATCTCTCATTTAATGGGAAGACTTACTGCTGTGGGAGGAATTGGGCACTTGAAGTGCAGAAGTGATTAGGCTGCCAAGAAGGTACCAGTGGAGATGGTAGCAGCACTGGTAGGCAGGCACTGCTCCCATTGCCAATGGATGTTGTTCACCCAGTGGAGTTTCCTCCCAGGGAGTTCTGATAAAATGATTTTCCACTGGAAAATGGGATGAGAGTATTTGCTCATTTAAAATACACTGAATAGTCATTAACTGGTATGATTGTTTCTGGTGACCTAGACCAGACTGAAACCAGTGTCTGGAAACAAGCTGATCTGTGCCACTTCACCAACCTCAAGAAACAGCAATCCTTCCTTAAAAAGAAACCACAAAATAAAGAGGAATTCAAATGACATAACAGCAAGAAATGGAAAGCACAGCAATTAAAACATCAGATGGAACAAACCCATACAGACACCCAGGCTTTTCCAAATAGCTCTACAAATAAAATTAATTTTTCCTAAGGTACATTTGTGATCAACTTGAGCATCCACTTGCTGTTCTGCCTTGTTTGACTGTGGTGTTCAACCAGACACTGGGACTGCAGTGAACTTCCTCCTGTCATGTGATCTTCCAGAAGACCAGGTAGAAAATACACACACACACACACAGAGAATCACTCACAGAGGTTCAGTGCATTGTAATGAAGATCAAGGACACCCTGATTACAGCAGCAAAGTGATACTGAACATCTGTTAATGCTGGAGAAGGTACTTCAAAGAACGAGGACAGCTGGACTTCACATTAAATGGAATCTCTAAGTGCTTGTGCGTGAGGCTGCAAGTGGGGCACGGGAGCTCCTGACAGTGGCACCAGAGACGGACCCACCCTGCCAGGGACAAGGTGACTCCACAGGGAAAACTCTTCTCCCATCAGGCCTACAGCCCCCCAGCTGCTCTGCTCTACCCTGGGGAGCACTCCCTGTGGCACTGCACTGTGCCTGGGCAGTATTTAAATTTTCCCCATTCCCACTTTCTGTGGTGTAAACTTGGTGCCCTTCCCTCCTTCTTCCTCATTCATGAAAAATTGTTCAGCCTGGGGATCAGCTGCATTTCTGTATTTGACACATACATGTAGCTGGAAACTGAAATTCACACCTTCCTCTTCGCCCTTCCAAGCCTGAAAAAAATCTGGATTTTCTCATAGGTTAAAAACTATTTTCACTTCAGCTTAGCACTAATGAAATCATTCATAACTATATTGCTAGATCCTTTTCTTTCAGAAATATAGGGGGAAAAAACCCAAAAACCCTAAGGCAGACCAGATCTCAACATTTACATTTCATGAAAAAATCCAATCTGATTTTGAAGTTTGGCTTTGTTGTCAGTCAGAAAATAAAATATAAAAATAAAAACAATTTCTGTGTCTAACATTGCTGTTGATAATGTTTTCAAAATATTTTGTCTCAAAAGTGGCAAAACAAATACCAAATTTTCAGTGTTTCCTGTAAAATAAATTTAAACTCTATGTGCTTTTATGAGTCAACCTTACTGCGGATGAACAGGTAGAGGAAGGGAGTTGTAAGAGAAAAAAACAGTGTGAGGAATCGCAAAAAATACTGGAAACCAGACAAAATTACTCTGAATTAAACACCCCTATTTAACTATAGAAACTTTCTATCAAACATTTATTCAAGTGACAAATTCACACAGAAAGAAAATGGCTTTGTCAAAATCACTTTTTTGAGTTTTGTAAACAATTCTCTTAAAGCCTGTTATTTGAACACAGTCAAAACAAAATTGTTTTGTCAAACATGGTGGGAGAGGGGAGAAGAAAATTCAACATTTTTTCACCTCACAAATATCAACAGTTTACCTGCTCTCATTAAATGTTTGGAAACTGTGGAAAAAATGTGGGCCACTTTTAGTTTAAAATGTTCTGTCGGCCCATGCTATGCAGCTAACCCACTGCAGCCAGCTTTGACCGCAGCCATCCTCCCCAACACACCACGAAGTGTAACGCGGTACAACCGAGCTGCTCTCCAGCTTCCCGGGGGATGCTCATAGCACTGCCCATCATGCCAGCTCACGTGCTGGTACTCCTGCTCAAAACAGCGCTCTTTTCTCTAAATCTTCCCCTTTTGTCTTCTTAAATATTCATCCTTGCGGGAAAAAAAAAAAATTTTTGATCCTTACTCTATGGAGGATGCAATGCTTTCTTATTTAAACCATTTTTGGTTAAAACTGTAAGGTTTTTTGTACACAACAGTTCTGTATGCATTCAAAATAAAACAAAACAAAACAAAACAAAACAAACACCCCAAAACGTTGCCGTGGACTTACAGCGAGAAAGAAAAAGAACGAAAGAAAAGGAATTACGTTTACTGAAAAGAAGCCATCGATAAGAAGTGTGGAGCACTCGCACTTTTAAAGCAGGATGGAGTCAAATGCAAATAAACTGGCAAAGCTTATTGTGAAAAAGGGCAACCCCCAGCCTGCTTGCACAGCCGGCAGCTTGGGCTGGAGCAGGGGGCTGAGCCGTGGGGCTCGCCAGGAGGATGTGGGGAGCTGCGCTGCCGAGCTGCAGCTCTCCGAGGCACAGCCACAGGGACCTGCTGCAAACTGAGCTACCCAGCCTTTTGTCTGGTTGCTCTCCTTCAGAGCAACTGTGGCTGCCTCCTCATTCCAGCTCAGGAGCTTGAAGTGATTATAACTTCCTCTAGAAACTTAACTCTCTGACTTTCTGATTTTTAACACCCAAATGGAACACAAATTCATATTATAAGAGTAGCAGAGATTAAATAAGGCAGAATTCATTAATGTGCCAAAAATATGTGCCAATGTGTCTCCAACTAGTTAAAAGACAAATACACAGATTGATTTTTTTTTTCCTCCCAGTACATCCCACATTGCCTATTTCCTAAAACCTTCTGTCAAATGCATAATCGACTGCTATGCCTTCAAAAATAGCACTTTTTTATAATCATTCATCTAGATATTTGGGAGTAGATGTCATACTGTCTGTCATGCCCATGCAAGACTGGGACATGGAAAGCATGGGCATCTCTGCTGAGATCTTGGGCAGGCACCTTGTGCTACCACACCCTGAGTGGGACAGAGCAGCAGGTGGGAAAAGCTGGCTGAGGGGACACGGCAGAAAGGGCAGCCTTGCACCACAGGCTGTGCTGGCTGCAAAATGGGCATCTGCAGCCTTCAGTTCCCCACTTCCTGGCAGGTGGGGAACCAACTCACACATGTCTTCTCAGGTCTATGCACCTATAAGCAATTCCCCAGAAGCCCTGGAGAGTGGCAGGGCCAATAGAAAGGAAAAACATCCCACCTAGAATGACTTCTTTACCAGAGGAAAAACCAAGCAGAACCAACTTTTCTTTATATCTGCCAAAAGAGCATACTAACTTTCCTGCAGAATATTTTAGCACGCTATTTTGCAAATCCAGTCAGGTTGTTGTCATTACCAGACAAGGTTTCTCTGAACTGACAATCAGCACAGTACTATCTATTATATAGCCAGTAAAAGATTCCCATCTCTAGGAAAAAAAAGGCAGTTTTAGTTTTGCAGAGGAAAAAAACCAACCCACACTAGCCTGTTTTACTTGCAAGTGTGGTAAAACAGAAATTCCCCCGTGTGAGGGGACCCACATGACGGCAAATCTAGAACAGGATCTCCCAGTGCTGTTTTTACAGTATTTGG
This sequence comes from Lanius collurio, assembly GCA_020086605.1. Lineage (NCBI taxonomy): Eukaryota > Metazoa > Chordata > Aves > Passeriformes > Laniidae > Lanius > Lanius collurio. Next base: position 1,436,177 of record JACBWW010000047.1, read on the forward strand.
CCAAGCTTAATCTTGTCCTCCTCTGGGGTACAACTGCTTCCCAAAACCACCACTGCAGGTCGTCGCTGAGATTGCAGACTGCTGATACCTAAGCTGAGAGGCGATTTCCTGCTCAGCTCTGTTGCACAGCATCCCTCCTCTTTCTGGCAAGAAGGCTTGACTCCAGCTCTTCAGAGAAGACACATTTCTGGACTGTGCATTTTTATGCAAAACTAGCAAAGCAGGGTTTAACAACTACCTACAAACCAGGAGGGCCAGAAATGCAGAGAGATAACCCCAAGTTAGGTGAGCAGGAAACTCCTCCCAGTACAGTAGCTAGCGACTAGCAGTGGTTTTTCTCCTGTAGTGCTATAAGAATTTACTATAGATTTTATACTGCTACCTTGGGGGAGCTGCTTATTGTATCTCATTTCCATTTTTACATTGAAAATGTGGATTGTAAAATTTACTGCATCATACGTGGCATTTAAATTCACAGCCATTAGACTCTTACAACTCTACTAATGCCACTTTTATAGGTGTTGGCTACAATCCTAGTTTACCATTTCATCAAAGAAATAGATGCAGCTCCCATAGTGACCAGAATTTGTGATTTAAATAAATGGGGCTTAGGAAATCTCCCAATGAGTTTTCTTCTCAAAAAAGAACAGAAAGTTAACAGAAAGAGATTGTTCCAAAAACGATTGGTAGGAACAATGCTGCTAAAGTGTAAATTACAAGGTGGTAGAAAGTAGGAAAAAAATGGTTCCCACATGTTTTGAAGCAGCATCAAAGAAACACTTAGCGGAAAACAAAAGAAGTAAGTTGAAGGACAGAAAGAAGAGCTCAGGATTTCTTGAGTTTGGCTTATTAACATTGAGAGCAACTCTACAGCACTGTTAAGGAGGTTTTGCATGTCTATATTCAGATATAATAATCATAGCTCAGGGTCTGTTGCTCCTTTGGCACAGGTCAGGTTGGTTTAAACCCTTTCTAAGCTGTGTCAGGCTGAGCCAGCTGGGACCTGTCCACTTGGCTCACCTGCAGCTGGAGACACATCAGAGAGAAGAGACTCATGACACCCTCCCTTTGCTGGAGCTGGCTGCAGGGGACACTGAAAGCCAGGCCTTGGGGTGTGGAGCACAACCACCAAAAATGTCTCTTAGGGAACATCTTACTGTAAAAGGGGAGGTGTGAAATGAAGTTCAGAGGCAGCCATGTTATCATGGCCCAGCTGTGTGTTCTGGCCTCTCCAGGTCGGCACCAAACTTTCCCTGAAAATCTCTAAATCTTTCTCCCTGAAGCACCAAGGTCCTTTCCATTCCCACAGCACTTCCTCTCTGTGCCCAGTGTCCCAGTCAGTAATAGGGAACCTCTCTCAGACCACTTGTATTTAGAGGCATTTCTGTTCATTTTTCTGTCCTAAGAAGCCTCCCTGCCATCAGTTAGGACTGAGTGCCTGGAATAATGGGTAGGCAGTATTAATGAACCCTAGACTGCAAATCCTTGTGATCTCTAGCAACAGTGAGAGGAAGAGACTTGTTTCAAGGAAAATTTCTAAAGCACAAAAGAGAGCATATTTGAATCACCAAATCAATATTTGTTTTTTAAACTGGGTTTAGGAACCAGAATAACAATAATAGTTTCCATAAAACATCAAAATAGGTAGAAGGAAAAGTTGTCATATCCACCAGCAGAGATGAAAATGGCTCACAAGTTAGCTTTACAGGCAGGAAGGGCACAGAGGTACCAAGAGATAATTAAACTTACTTGATCCTTAAACAAATGAGTGTAGGAAGACCACAAGCATACTCTTGAAAACCATATAGGCATATACTGTTAAGTGATCCCATATGACTGTGCATGGCACTAAACTGAAAATCCTTGTCATCAGAAAAGAGCAGAAGCTAGTGCCACTCTGGATGCACCTCTCCTTGTGAATAAACAGGTTTGGACACTGCTGCTTGCAGCACCAAACCCCTGCCCAAAAGCAACAAAGGAGCCTGCAGGCTCCTGAAAGAAGAGACACAGAAAGGAAAAGTGTTTGGGCAGCATTGAAGCCCAAGGCATGGCTTCAGATCCAAATGCTGTGTACAATCAGGCAGCTGTGGCTGAGCAGGGGCAGGGTGAGCCCAGCACAGCCACCTCTTTCCAGGCAGCCAAATGTGGGCAGGCACACTCATTTCCTATTAGGGCTGCACCCACACAAAGCCTATTTGTAATTTGCATCAAGGACCACATTGCAAGCTGGATTTCAAAAGTATGGACCTCTTTCCCCCCTCCCCTGTGCTCCTTTACCAGAGCAGGGCTTACCCAATCCTTTAATTTTTCTTATGTCAAGTTGTTTTTGTTCTGTCACACTCCTCCCTCCAATTAAAAATAACAATTTGAGTAAGGTATATTTAAATACAGACTGTGGCTTCCTAAATCTATTTTCCTTCTATGTGTACAGGTCCCTCCTAAAGGGTTTAATGCCACTGGGAGATGCTGCCTTCTGACCAGAGATAGTATGAGCTGTTGCATTTAACTGCTGGGCTGATCCTTGCAAGTGCCCCTGTGGTGAATTCATCTGCCCCAAAGAGGCAGCAATACTGCAGCAGGTAATAGGAAGGGCTATGGGTGACCTGTCACCTGAAATTTGCCAACAAAGAGAGCACCATGCTCCCAGGTTTACTTCAATCCATCTGAAGGTTGCTCTGAGCCTCCTTTCATTTCTGTGTTCTTTCAGCAGAAACATTGCACAAGTCTTTTTGGTTTTACTTATCCTATGGCCATAGGATAAGTTAATCTAGTTAATCTGTTTAATGGAAAATAGTGCCACATTCCCTAAGAAAACACCTGGTATGGTCATATGTACAAGTATGGACTGACCACTCCCTTAGACTTGCCTGACTCTTCAGTTGCTTATTTAGACTCGGGGATCTGAGGTAGCTCCCTCCCATGGAAGGGACCCACTGCCTTTGGCAGAAGGATCAGCCTGCTGGGGCTACATCTCCCTTTCCCTTGCATTCAAGTAAGTGATAGGAAAAGAGTTATTTTCCTTTCCTTCATCCTCACAACAGAGGCCTACATCCAATCCCTGGCACAGCCACCTCCTTTGCAGGAGAGTTTTGGGCAGAAAGAGCACAACCTCTCAACCTGGCCTTGGTTTGGGCAGCATGTCATCAGCTTCTCCTGATTGAATCAGGCTGCCTCACACCAGCTGGAGAGCAGCAGGCTCCTGTGGGAAGCACCTCCACAGACTGAGCTTCTCTACACACCAAGCACGGCACAAGCCTTTTGGCTTCCCCTCAGAGCTGACCTTGAAGCATTTTACCTTGCCTGTAGGCAAAAATGAAGGATAACACCACACAGCTATAGAAAGGAGTGATAAAAATGAATAGGCCATTATTTCCACCACTGTTACTTTCTCTGGAGCTGCACCAGTGCTAGAACAAAGATGAAAAACTGTCCAAGTTTTAAACAAAAGCCTGAGAAGCAGCTGGGGCCAGCAGACCAGGAGCAGCTGCCAGTGGAGGAAAATGTTTGTCTTGGAGCTGAGAGCTGTGACCCTGCAGTTAAGGTGAGCTCATGATGCCACATGAGGCCACTGCTCCTCTGGGCAGTGGGCAACAGGGAAGGCAGCACCATCAGAGACAACCACACATGTGAAAAAGAAAGTAGAGACACCTTGTGCTGAGCAGACATTGGTGCTTCAGAGAATGAGGTCTTTCTGCAAACTCCACACTGTCCATTTCCCAGCTGAGCTTGGGAATCCACTTTTAACAGCCAGCATGAGCAACCCATCAGTCTGTTCAAAGCCTTTCCTTCCTACAGGTTAGAGACACACAGCAGAAAGGCAGAGGGTCTTTGCCCCAGCAAGGGCTGCTCCCAGCCTGGCCCACCTACCCCGGCAGCAGGAGGCTTCAGCTCCTGCCCAGTCAGTGCAGGGAGCTGAAGCTGTACTTTGGGGCACTCTAAAGTAGGTCCTGTCAGTTCCTCAATGATTATGAGGCTGCACTACAACCCAGCTGCAAAGAAAATGTTTCATGCTAGAGGTAAAGAGGGATGTGATTACACTTAAGACTTCAGGACACAGCCAGATTTTTATTCAGAAAGTTAATAAAAAGGCTTTTTAGTATCTGCCTTTTCTTTGAAAAAGGGGAGAGAGAAAGCAAAAGAGCAAAGAATAGGAGGGGTTTCTCTCTCACCAACGCTAACAACAGCAGTGAAGCATTTCAGCATTTTAACCTAAAGAAATTCCTCCTCTTTCTTCTCTCCTGCTGTGGGCAAAAAATATTTTCATGGGAAATAGCTGACTTCACAAAAAAATTGCAAAAAGACACACGCATGTTGATACTGAGGTTGGTCCTGTCAGAGACTGTTGGTGTGATGTTTCACCAGCCTTCCTTCCTAACCTGTATCTGCTGTGTCTCCAAAGATGTCTCTTCACCTAATGTCACCTTTGGTGGTTTTTGCATCGTCTCAGTCACACCACTGCTGCTACCTCTTTCCTTGCTGACACTGCCCCAGTAAAAGACCTTCTGTCTGGAGAAACACTTTCAACTGCAGAAGCTAAAGCGGTCCCCAGACTGCAAAGGTAATTTGACAGATCTCAACCTTTCTTGTGCTGTCAAAACTAGCAAGCTCTGAGTGTGGCAACAATCCTGAGCCCCAGGAGCCAAAGAAACAGAAGCAGTTTCTATTTCTGGTATGTGATGCTGGGGGGACTGACAGAACTACCCCTATGTTTCCATCCATCCTGACAAATTTCTTCTGCATGTCTTTTTCTACATAGTTGGTGTTTTTGTTGGCTTGCTTTGGGTTTGGTTGGATGGGTATTTTTTGTTATATTTTTTTTGGTTGAGGGGCTGTGGGGTTTTTTGGTTAGGTTTTTGTTTGTTAGTGTTTTTCCCAAAACCCCTAGTTTATTTCTCCTGTTTGATGGAGGAAAACAAGCCCCCACCATGACTGAATGGCTAGGCACAGGGGAACTGTCAAACACACTCATTCATAAGCCCTGCATCCTCCACTAAAGTGAGCCATTAAGAGGTCAGCAAAGGTGCTGGAATGTGTGTTTAAGGCAAATGGCTTGGCACGCGAATGCCTCTCACCCCTGTCCACCAGGCAGCTCAGAGAATTTCCCTCCAGCAACTCCTGGCGGCACAGGGTGCTCATTAGCCAGGGAAGGGCACCCCTCACAGGGGGGAGCTTCTCCAGGTGCCACTGCTGGCCCAAAGAGGAGGTAGAGCCCCATCCTCAAGGGCAGAGTAATAGGAGCTTACCAAGGAAGCTGGGGATTCCAGGACTAGAGCAGGAGGCAGCCAGGAGAGGGTGAGATACAGAAAGTTCTTTCAAGAACAGCTGTTTGGAACTTCCATGAGCTACAAAACAGGCAGAATTTGTGCTAAACATTTCAGCTAAAAGCTACTGTATTCTAGAAGTGCTCCTGGGAAGAACAAGGAATTTTTTTTACCTTTTATCCAGGCATTCTGAACACAGGAGAAAATAATGATCTAATAGTACTGTCAGTCAGAGAGATGAGCAAAAGTTCTCAGACCTTACCAGGAGTTCATTTTCCTTCCCCTGAGTATAAACAGTCTCTTTGCATTATATCACATTAAAGGAGTCCAGAGTGTACTCTTAGCTGTAAGCAGTTCACTTATCTGTGATAGTTTGTAATAAGGGTCACCAACAGATTTCCTGGGATTTTTTTTTCTATGGAACTAAATTTACAAGCACAGCTTCTATTTGTGCGTCATCTGAAGCTTAAGCATTATACAGATGTGTTTGCCAAACAGTTTAAGGAAAGCATCTTTGACCCATGGGATCCTGTCTGAGTGACAACTCTTGCTATGTGATGCCTTAGAAGGGCCACGTGGCACTGATGTCTTCTGCTGACTCACCTGAGGGGTTCCTGCTCTATCTGGGCTGCAGAGACAGTTTTGGGTATTTTTTTTTTTTAGGAGATAAATAAGGCTTCACAAATAATAAACAATGAATTTACACCAGTGTTATCTATTTGTGTGAAGTCACAAACAGGTTGGAGGATTTCTGCATTTTCAGACTTTGAGTAGCTGTTCAAAACATTGCAATCCTTATAAAACCCAAAATAACCTACAAACAAAGCAGAAATGGAATTCTAGCTGTCTTTTTTCAATTCAAACGAAGCTCCTTCAGAAATTCATAATCTTATGGAAAGACAAATTCTATGTTTACCTATATGCAGACGTGTGTGTGTGTAGACATGTGCATACTACTATGAAGTACACCAACCTGAGCGACACACTGGGGGTCTTGTGTAATAAAATATCCTAGACATTTCAAAAAATCATAGTTGACAATTTCCTAAACTCAAGAAAAATCAAATCCAGCATGGGGGAATTCTATACCAGATCTCATTTTGACAGATAAAGAAGAACTGATCACCAAACTGAAAATCAGTAGTAGCTTACATACAAGTGATTGTGACTTGATTGCATATATATGCAAACAGAATAAAGTCCAAACTAGTAAGTTATACACATAGCAGCTTAAAAAGACAATTTTACAAAGCTGAAAACAATTATGGACCAAATCAGTTTGTAAAATGAATTTAAACAGAAAAACATAAATGATAACTGGGAGCTACTTAAGAATATATGACTAGATGCCCAAAAGCCACAATCAAGAAAAAAAGGTCATGTTGGTTAGGAACTCAACCTGGCTCAGGGGAAGTCAGAGCAACCAGAATAAATGAAACACACGCTCACACCAAAATAGAAATGTAAAAAAAAGCAGTAAGCAAGAAATAAAAATAAAAAAACCCCTAGGAATCGTGGAAAAATGATAAATAAACAAGAGAGTATACAAGGAGGACAATAGAGAATTCTAGGTGTATTGCAAAAAAAACTCATTAAACATCACTATCTGGGAACAGTAGGCAGACCTGTCAAAATTAACACAGAAAATATTTAACTGATAAATATATATTTAAATTCTATATAAAGGGGACAAAAGTTAAGCAGTTGCTAAGGTTAATTTTTTTAAACCAAGTTAATGTCAAAAATTCTCACTCATGAATTTTCAAAATAAAGATCAGGGCTCTTTGAAAAACTAAAGCTGATTTCCAAGACTTTTTTGGATATTGGAACAGAACCAAGTCAATTAAACAAAACTAGTATTAAGACAATGCTTTGGGAAGAGAAATTGAATGGCCCAAGCATATGCTAACTTACAGAAAAAGAATCATCCCAGGTAGAATAATGGTAGAGCAGATGCAGGATTCAATCAATTAAAAATTAAAGGAAGGTAATATAACTAATACTGAGCAGCAAAGGTTTATGGAAAACAGAGCTCCTCAAACTAATTTGACATCTTTTCTCTAAATAAAATTACTGTTGCCAATAAATGTAATAGTACTGAGGTAATAGATATCTATTTCTACGAAGACGGTGGACTGCATGATGTTTTGATTAAGATACCAGCACAATACACAAAAAAAAAAGTCAGCTTGGCCCATATTAATGCTTTAAGAATGATGAGCTGACAAATAATATATGGAAAGGAAGATCTCACTGAGCAGATAAGTCCCTAACAGTGTCCCAGCCTTCAACCCTACACTGCCTTTCAGTGGCCTGGTAGAAAACCTATCATTAGTGATAAAGGACATTGATGCTACAAGTGAAAGAGTGGTAAATAAGGGAGAGACTGACCTGAATTGCTTTGTAAAGGAGGTGCAAATACCAACAGACAAGTGAATTGTACTTCCTGGGCATGGGGGAAGGCTACCTTTGACTCTAAGAGAGAATTACAGCATTTTGGTGGACAATCACCTGTACAGGAATTCTCACAGTGAGAATGAAGATGGAAGAATGAACATCCTCCTCTATTCAGAAGCAGGGACATCACCAGGAGAAGTAGGAACCCTGAGGCACCCACTATCTTGGACCAGCTGTAACTGCTACTGGATTTCTGTGTGCTATCTGGTGTCCTGACTGAAGGTGTTGAAGAACTGAACAGCTTTGCAGGATAATTATAAAAATAACCAAAAAGATTTGGAAAGTGTGAAATAGAAACGAAGTACTAATTGATGCAGTTAGTTAACAGCAGACAGCATGGAATTAAGCAGGCAACAGTGATGTAACTGTGTTTCTTGACAGTCTACCCCTCAAAGATCAACTTTAATTCAAACTGGAATTAATTCAGAGCAAATCACAGTAGATCACAGTGAGCATGTCTTCATACTGAAATAGAGTAGAAAGCATGCCAAGAGGTCAGTTGGGATTTGGTAACTCCCACGAGATTATGGCTTGTGCATCTACGAAGCAGAGCAAAGTATGCCATGCACATTCACACATCTTCAGAGGCCCAAGCAGTCTTCCTCTCAAGCTACTGGTTTAGGTTTGTCCTCTCTGTGTGCAGTCTCATGTGGGCAGGGATGGGCAGTCTCAGCAGCATGGACACAAAGGAGACAGGGCATGCCCCTTCACCAGAGCTCCTTGTTCTGAAGGGGCAGGGGACAGACATGAGGAATTACCTTTCTGTCAAGGGTCCAGCTGGGGATTCCAGCTCTGACTGCATCCCATCATGAGTGTTTTTATTGCACGTAGATTACAATTCTGTTAATAACTTGGGGGTTGCAGTCCTATGCACGCAATGCTGAGCGAACCAAACTCTGCTTGGGAGTGCTCCAGAGAACCTGAAGGAGTTGTACCAGACTGTCACAGCTTCCTTTAAAGCTGCTGCTACCACAAAAGTATTCCTGTTAGCTTTGCAGCTAGTTAGGCTTTATTTAAAATATTAACTAGTGTCTTCACAGTCAAAGTTTGACTTGGCTTTGCTCAACATCTTAAATAAAGGCGTTAATCTCCTGAGCCTCCCTGCCTCAGTAGCATTGACACTGCGTTTGAAGCGAGTTGAAACCAAGTCCTCCCACCTGTCCAAGCTGTAAAAGAGCCATTGGAGAGGGGGGATAACCCCAGTGTCCTGGATGACGTCCCCTCCTAGGAAACAGTCTCTAATGCCCAAGGTCATACAAGATACAACTGAGTGCAAGTTGCAAACCCCCATGTTTGCCTGCACAGCTGTGGCATTTGCAAGTATTTAACACCTTACTTCCTGAATGGACAGGAGGTGCTCAAAAGGAACCAGCAGAAAACAAAGACTTATTCCCCTGCACCGTGAACACAGAATACAGGCTCAGCATGAGTGACTACAATCTAGCTATAACACATGTACACACACAGTGCATCTCCTGTGGTTTGGGTTTTTTTTATATCTATGTTACAAATTTTCTTTGAATCTATGTTTTATATCTGTGTTACACATTTCACTTTGAATAGGCAAACTGCTGGCCCTGTTTGATTTCCTGCATGTCCAGATGCAAAGAAGAGAAGAACTCAGCCTGGGCTACGTTAACCATAAAAACTAGGCGGAAAAGAGAAGGTCATTAAAAAAATTCTCTTATTTACCCATGCCCTTCTCCTTGGGGATCAGAGGCAGGAGTTTATGCAGACAGTTTTTCCTCTTCTACTAGAAAATTCGATGGTTTTAATTTAATAACCCTTGTTGCATTCAAAGGCAGGTACAAGTCTAGCAACAGCAGTGTTAATACCTAAGTAGGTCAGTCTTCTGTGTGGTCCTTGAGGGTTTCATCACAGGACTAGTCCATTGATATTAATGGGAGGTGCTCCTCCCCAGTCCCCACACACCACAATGACAATTCAGCTCAGCATGGTAATTAATGCTGCTTCTGAAATGGCTTCGAGTCAAACGATTCTCCCTTTCCTGGTGTTCAGAAAACATAGGAGTGGGACAAAGTGGCAAAAGCACAGACCAAAGAAGGGCACAGCACACTCAGCCCACAAGTATTTCTTTGCCTAATGAAATACATGTACATTGAGCCCCTGTGGATTTATGTCTGCCCAGAAGTGGGCAGGGAAATGCCTGGTGACCTGGCCAGATACAAGCCAGCTCTGACTGGAGGCTGACCAGCCCTCCTAATAAAGTGTCACAGGGTGCAGGAGCACCCAGAGCACACAGAGCAGAGCTGACTCCTACCCAGCCAGCTCCAGCTCAGCACCAGGGGCAAGTGTGCACACCTCTGCACACAGACATTTGTGCCAGTTGCTCAGTATCATTAAGTGAATTGCAGCCTCCAAAATCACACTCTCTCAACCCTCACATTTTCCCTTGCTCAAACAAGTTACTTGCTAGTACAAATGACAAAGATCTTGCTGCAGGCTATAACCCACTCTGCAATCATTATTAACTTTCAACAACTCCATGTAAAAGGTAAATCTCTTGAAAAAATGGTATTTCACTTTATATGATCAGTGTTTTCACTTTACCACCCTTATTTTACAACATATTACCACCAAACTACACCAAGGCATTCAAAACCAACATTTGAGCCATCTTAATAAAATATTATCTAAATTACACAATTCTTTTTTAAATACAGGCACGCATTCTTCAGTACCAAAACTAGCACTGATTCTCCAATTTCCTACTTTCTATGAAATGCATTATCTGGGATAAAACTTTGACATAATTCCTGTTAAAGATAGCAATGTTTTCTCCTGAGTATGAAATAAAATCTTAATATCAATCTTTTGAATATTTTTTACAAGGAGAAATTATAAAGTAGAGAACTACTGGGATTATGAAAGCCATGACTGAAAGTCCTTAGGAAGAAGAATTGATCCAGAAAAGGTCTTGATCCAAGAAACAGTTTTAATCACTTCACAAAATCTCAGCAACGGAGACACGCTTTATTGACCTGTAACATTGCCACCATCTTGTCAAAATATTTTCAAACTGGATCAAGCTGGAGCGTGCTATTTTACGATACCACATATTTCTTTCCTCTAAAGGAATACAGCAAACTGTAGAGTATCTCTGAGACAGGCAAATCTTCTGACCTTTTTTTCTTTCAGAACTCCCATCTTAGTGACCTAGGAATAAATGTATTTTTGAAATGTCAAATTTGTTTCCATGGTAACATGAAATGTCACTCTTGGAGATGATGTTCAATACAAATGTGAAGAGTTGAAGGCTATTTAACATGTTTTCAGTTGCACCTATTCAGCAGTGGTTGTTATACTTTAAAACTCAATAAAGAAATTAAAATATATTTATCAAAAGTTGATCTCTGGCAAAGTGACTTTTACACCTCACATTATTGCCTGCAACAACACTCACTAAGGAGAAGCCTCTTTAAGTACTTGTCTGCTGGTGGAACATGGAAACATTTTCTATTATGTTGATAGTCATTGCTAAGTTCTCTTCTCTGACTTCCCAAGGAAAAGAAGAGGTTTCATCTACTGTTTCTACCCAGATCTTCTCCGTGAATAGACTGTGGGAGGGGGGAAATAAAGAAAAAGAAAGAAAAATATCAGGGCAGCTGAAGGTGGAAAATGGCTTTTATGAATCCATAAGAAAATTACTTTACTCATAGTGCAATCCATTCATCCATATTACACATACTATACATAGAGTGCCTCTATACATACACACTGAGGCATAAACCAAACTCATTTAAAGGATTAAAAGGTTTCTAGCATATTTTGCAATTTACTTCCTCTGCAACACAAAGGTGGTCCCTCAGACTCCATCTCTAACCTCAGCAAGGAGGGCCAAAGAACAATTTTGATGCTACTGCACTGGAGAGGTGGCCCTGACACCTCTGGCCTGAGTCTGACTGTGCCTGAGCCCCTGCCAAGGACAGCAGGAGAAGGCCTGCGGTGGGAAGGGAGGTCCTGGCACTACCAGAGGGCTCCTTCCCTGCCCATGGCCAGCTACTGAGAAAATAAGCCCCTAGGAAGAAGGAACGCTAGCCCTTCCTACTCAAGGAGGTGCCTCTGCTCCACAGCTGTCAGGGGCTGTTCTAAAAGGTAAAAACAAGATAAATTGTTCCCCAAAGTTCATAAATAAGATATGAACAATTAAGTCTCTTTTTATGGATGCATCATAAAATATTAATCCATTTTTATTTTCATAAATTTTACAATTTACAAGTTGTTGTTGTTTAAATTTTATGTTAACAAGGCATCCAAAGCTGACAATTTTGGTTTCAGGTAAAAAAATAATCAACTTTAAAAAAATAGAGAAAGAAAATGATTAGAACTTCCCACTTGCAGTTTCAAATATCACAAGGTTTTTGTTGTTACTTCTTAAAAAATAAGGACCAAACCAGTTCTCTCTGGTAAAAAAAGAATTTTCAAGTATCAGTTCAGTTTTATTTAATGAGCATTATTAAAGACTAATTGCATTCATGGTGTCCATCCTGATAGTGATTCATGCCAGGTGCATGGTGTGTTGTCTGAATAAATCCACTGTCTAAGTAATTAAAAAAAAAAATAAAAACAACCACAATTGTGAATAAGCAGTAGCGACTACTCATTTAAAGAACTGAAAAACTGGGTTTTGCTTGCATTCCTACAAGTTCCTAGATAGTTGAGGTAGAAACTCAGAAGGGAAAACTTCAGAACAATTAGATTTATTACATATAGGGCTATGCACACAGAAGTGTAAATGCTGAACATACACAAACCCCTTATATAGCAGAGGTAGAACACGTAGCCCTCCAAGCCACCCACTGGCTGCTGAGCAAAATTGTTAACAGCATTTCACTTTGGGCTTGTCCTTAGTTTTCCCCCACAAGTTGAGCTTGTATTCAGGCCATTCTGAAAAGAAGAAAAGGAACCAAGCAGGGACAAGAAATTAAGCAAATGAAGGCTTTAGAAGCAAGAGAATTATCCTAGAAATGCCATAGGGATAAAGGAACCAGAGGAGATTGCCAGAAGATAACCATGGGTGTTTCGGTAGGGTTTAAGAAACCAAATTTGCTTGATACCATGTGAGTATTGCAGAGCTATAGTGCATAGACCAGGTTTACATACACCAGAACACTTGGAGAAATGCCATTCAAAACAGTGGGGGAAAGGGCACCTGCCAGAGAAAGAAGGCAAAAGAGAGAAGTTATGAAACAGCTGTGCAAGACCAATTGTAGGTGGTCAGTTTGGGTGCATCCTTTATCTGAACACTGATCTCATCATACGTGACCATTTAAAAGAATTTGGTTTCCAAAACCTAGTTATTTTACTGTTGTTCTGTATTTCCAAAACATTAAAGTTTCATGGATTCCAGGCCCCTTTTGCTAGTGAGGAAATGGAGGAACAAAATCCTGCGCATTAGAGTAAGATAACAGATGCCAGACATCCCAACAGAACATATTCGGGGTCACTTTGACTGTTCCAGAATGAGTTAAAATTAATGTCCCAAGAAATTTTTCTTAGTTAACTTAGTTACATAGCTCCAAATTTTGCCTCTTGGTTCAATTTAGGTAGTTCTGCATTATGGTGTGGATGCAGCAATGACAACAGCAAGAAATCTCCAAAGGCATTAATGCAATCCCCATCACAGCAGAAATACTGTTTCAGCACCATGCATCTTGATGACTGATTTCCTCTGAGCTTCACTGACCAGTGTCATTATAACAACAAAAATAGACTGTAGAAGTTAGATGAAGCCAGGGGAAATAGTTCATTAAAAAGTAAAAGCATGTGCTGTCATACACAGACTTGCACACCGTCAAAGCAGCCAGCTGTCTCAGAACAGAGTAATTTTTCTAAATGCAATAAAAGGGACACATTATATTTTACAGTCATAAAAAGTAACAAAGGTATGACTGAAGTAGTCACTGGTTTCCAGAAATCCGTGTCAACAATGGCAATGCAGCCCTGTGGAGGATGAGAAGACTCTTATCTGCAAGGATTTAGGTGAGCAGTTTTGAACTTGGAGGGAAATTCATAACCTGAAGTCATTGGTACCACACTGGTACCAGGAGCCAGCCTCCCTGAGTGGTCATCAAAAATCAAGGCAGTCTGGCTTCTTTAAGAGAAGCTGGTAGCAAAATGGAAGGTCTTCACTGTGTTGGGATCTCAGCTGTAGCAGTTGATTTTGACACTAAAGTTACACCCTACAATTACCTTCACATAAATCAAGTCCATCTCCACCTTCTGAGCCAGTGTGAGTACCTGAAGGGAGTATGGGTTGTATCATATTTGAAACCTTCCTAAGCCAAGATACATAACCCAGAACAAACTCTCTGCTAGTCTGACATATATTGGGTTTAATAGCCCTGCAGTGATTTCCACGAGCTGCAGATTACAAGGCAGGGTGGCCACCACTGGGAGGTACCTGTGCCCTTTTAGAGAATTACCAGGAGAAGCAGCTCTGTTTTATGGACAGCCAGTTTTGCACTGCCAAACTGCAGTGTTGCACATCTACTTCATTTAGATTAGTGAGTTTGGTCCCAGTTCATGACTCTCAGCAGAGTCCCTGAGGACCAAACTCACTGGCTGGAGGGAAGGAGTGTTTACTGTGACAGCCTGGTAAAGCTTGCACGGCTGCTGGGAGGGACACATCGCCCAGGGCTCTCAGCCTGGCACCTCTAGCAAGCACTGCAAGGAAGTTATCATCACATGAGGCAAACAGCATTTCAGAACTTCCAGAAACCACAAATAGTATGTTGCCTAGTTCTCTCAGCTTTCTGATGTTTTTACTTTTGGAGTCAGAGTTCTCACTGTCTTTCATGTAAACAATAGCTATGTTTTCCTAACTGTAAGAATGTTTACATACCTGCACTATGAGAAAAATACCCTGATGGGCATCTCTTGTAGCCAATGTGTTTGTAGAGGGATTGACCTTGTTCACCCAATCCTTGTCCTGCTTAAGAAATCTATAAATTTGCAAGTTAATAAACATAGGCCCTTTTAGCCCTTCTGAAATTTCTCATGTACGTGTGTTCTTTCTTGTGTCCTAGAGCAACAACAGTACTCCTTTATTGACTTATATTTATAAAAACACCCAGTCAAACTCTTACCTAACTTGTATCTGTGCAGGCAGACTGCAGTCAGCGTTGCACAGGGTGAAAATCAGGTCAGAGACTGGCCTAAAGCCTTGTTGGGGAGCGGGTGGCAGGTGACATCTCTACTGCTCAGAGGCACTTGGCAGATGAGACTAATTCTACCCCCAATCACACTATCACCTACTCCCTTCTTACAAATCCATGAGAAGACTTGGGTCTTCTCATTCTCTTTCAGTTTTCTTCCACTTCACATACAGCTTATTTAATTTACAAGCTTATTTTAAAGAGTGGTTACTGATGTTCTTGTTTCATTTGCCCTCGTTTTTTTTTCTCTTGCACAGGCCAGGACCTCAGATAAAAATCAGACTTGAGCCTTAGTGAGTAATACCCTGATGCATTTTGTGAATAAATAAAAACAAGATCATTCAATAAATGCCACTAAATGTTGTTAAACTCCTTACACATATAGAAATGTCATTTAATCCTTCAGTAAGTGAAGTGACTCCAACATAATGATCCGAGTGCAATGAGCACACTTCTTTAAAATAAAAAGAATGAAAAGAAAGAGAAATTCCATTAAAACAAAACAAAACAACTATCCTAAGAGGAGAAAACCTCAAGCAAACAAGAAAGCTTAAGCCAACTGTAATATGTAGAAACCTAATATCCCCCAAACTGAAAATAACTCCAAAATCCAATGTATAAAAGTGCTTTATAAGGTTTTCCTTTTAGGTTGTGGTGGGTTCCAAAAGGTTCTGCAATGCAGAACCAATGAAATAACACACAGACGTGCCTTTGCTTTGTGAGCCTTCGCTCCAAGTGACAGCTTTCACTGTAAACTTTTGTTTAGAAACAACAGATAATGTGATGAGGCTCTTCCAAAGGAGGTTATGACAAAGACATTGAGCAATTGCTCTCCAACAATATTAGGACTAGCACAGAAAGAAATTGCTTTGATTCACAGCAAATGTCACTTTGTTTATGATTAGGGAGAAAAAAATAGAATGGTAGCTTGGTACTTGAACCTCTATGGGAGGTTAGGGGACCTCTTTCTTTGGAGGTTACTTAACAAAAAGACAACTTCCTTCAAAACTGGGCTAGGGATTCTTGGCATGGACTCAGAGCAGGTGCAGTAATATACTTTTTCTTAAATTTGGGTGGTTCTTGCAGCTTTTATCTGAGGAACGCTAGTGCATTCTGTCTTGGGAAATCCAGTCCAACTTATTTATCCAAGCTGCAGGCTTTTCAGTAACTTCTACAGGAATCTGCAGGTCCCACAGGAACACTCACACACTGCTCCCCACTTATGTCCATGCTTCCCCATTACCACTCTACTATCACAGTCTCAATTCAATTATTAATTCTGCCATTTCCCAGCTTTGAAACCCTTTTTTTTTTCCGACCCTAACACTTCCCTACCAGATTTACGGAGTGTAAATGTCATTTGCAGTCACTCGTAACTTTACGATACATTTTGAATCCGACACCTACTAGATGACTCCCTGCCAAAAGGCAATATTTTTGTATAAAATGTGATCAAAAAAACATTCAGCTATATAAATATATACATCCACAAGGCTTTTTTTAAGCAGCTCAGTGTGGAAAGATGGAATTTGGCAAGAAAAGAGTCTTCAAACAAGAAGAACAGCCTCTGCGCATTTGTGGTAAAAACTGGGTTTGATTTGATCCAGTTCTAAATGTTTTAATATCACACGTTGGGCTTGCAGCGTTCACACTGTGCCATTTTGAAGTAATTTTCAGAGCCCTACCAAGTGAGGGCTGCTGCATAGCACATGCCTTAGCTGTGCAGTGAACACACATCTTTCTCCCAACAAGCGATACTGAAGGAAGAGTCTTTTTCTCCAGTGCACACTGCAAACTGTGCCGCTGAAAACTTCATGCTCTCAGCAAAGGAAGAGGTTTTGGCATGTGTGTCCCAGAATTCAAGGAGAACAGTTGAAGTGGGAGGAGAAACAATCAAAGATGTGAGAAAGACCACAGGCCTGCTGATTATATTTTAAATTTGGAGGAAGGTTGAGATGTGCCTTTGTCTGAAATTTTCTCTTACCAAGGACACTGTAGTTACCAGTTTACAGCCCAGGAAGATACAGATGTTGCCTATAGAAAAACATATCTGAAGATCCAACCCCAGGGCCCCCATTTTACCCACATGGGGCAGAAGCAGCTTAAGCACTCCCTACTTCTGTGGGTGGTATGGGCCACATGCAAGTGCCTCCACAGGCACAAGGGCCTCTGCCCAACACTGCAGCCCCTTCCTCGACCCTGCAGAAGGAGGTGGCCTGGGAGCGCCTCTCATCATGGCCAGTCCCTCTCCTGTGGGCAGCAGCACCTTCCGTTCCCAGGTAACCTGGCACTCATGGTACCTATGTGTCCAGTATCAGAGCTCACCAGCCAGCCCTGAGCCCAACCAATGTTTGACACCTGGGGGATTTATTCCTTCTTGTTCACACTGAGCTTACTCTCTGAACTGGAAGGGGTGGGAGTTTTCCTGGTTTTTTTCAAACAAACACTAAGAACCCCAGAAAAAAAAAAAACCTTGGAGGATCTAAATGTTTAACAGGAGCTGGCATTTATGACCATTACACCCAGGCTCAGGCCCCTTCCAACAAGAAAGGCTAAACAAGGAAATTCCTCTGCATCAGCCAGTCACTGCAAAAAAAGCTCCCACAGTCCTTCCTTGAACTGCCCCACCAGCCCTGACTGTGCTGCCAAGCAGGGAGCCCACAGAGCCTCTGGTTCACCACATCCTGCTCTCTGCAGCGTGTTCACAGCTGAATCCATGCTGCAAGTCCCAGGGGAATAAATAAGCTCAGGCAAGAGAAGAAACATCACTGGATTTCCAGGGACTACATGTCTTGGCTTTCAAAGAAATGGTCCCTCTTCTCTCTCTCTTTTTCTCTTTCCAGAAGCAATGTTTCCCAACATGTTAAACTTTTCCGTGTTATTTTTTCCCCCTGTAGTTAATGAAATTATACTGCTTTCTTGTCAATTACTTAATCATTAAAACACAGCTTGCATGAAATGCAGGAAGCCAAGCAAGCCTACAGAGGCTGCTGCCCAGTGTGGCTGCACAAGGAGCACAACTGCACCAGGACAGCAACAGCACTGCCACCTCCAGCACAGCACAGGGTCCCCAGCAAGGAGGGCACCGCTGGGCGGGATGTGCCAGACCACAGCCAGGGCAGGCCAAGGGGCTGCTCCACAGCAGAGCCAGTTGTGGGCATGTGAGCACTGTCAGACACAGCCATGGGCAAACCCAAGGAAATGCAGGCACAAAGGAAAGGCCTTCGTTATCACAAATTCAGCTTCTCCTTGCCGAGATTGGAATGGATGGTGGCAGCCACACTACCTTTTGCTCCGTTTGTGCTGCACGAGCTTTATTAAGCACCAATTAATAAATCCTGTGGAATTATGAATTTAGTCCTGCTCCTGCAAGAGTAAAGGCCACAGAGCCAATCCCCCTGGGACAAGGAGGGGGCCCAGAACATGCTAATGCTGCACGCCAGGGCAAGCAGCCTTCCAGAGTTTGGTTTCTGCAGAAACAAGATGGAAGATGGGAAACAAGACACGTTATCAATCCCTTCTGCAAAAGTAAGCCACGGAAATTTGCTGTCTGTTCAAAGTCAGTCTGCTGCGCAGCTGGGAACTGATCTCTTATCTCAAGTGCCAGTCTAGTGCCTAAACCACAAAAGCGCTCTTTCCTGCACTCCTTCGACATGCAAATGGTGTATAATTGTACAGGCATGCTCACCATAAACAACTAGCAGAACTTGGCATCATGCTAATGGGATTTTTATTAGCCAAATATTTCTTTGGTAAGCAGGTCAAACAATCACGTTCTCTTTTGTTTCCTGTTATGAAATGAAACTGAAAAAATATGCCACTTAAAAAAATAAAATAAGAAGAAGCCCAACCAGTCCTTTTTTCATAAAGAAAACAATATGCTTAATGCAGAATAAACCACATTTTATGAAAAGAGGTCATCTTTGGGGGGAGGGAGAGAAACAATTGAAAAGAAAAAATGTAGCACAAGAGGGAATTATGAATCTTTTTTTTCTTATGGAAAGTATTTACATGTTTATTTTAAGCCTAACATAAATGTAAATATTTTAAACAAACAAAAACACACCAGGGTAACAATAGAGTATTGTTTTTTTTATGTTGAATAAAAACTGCCAGGACAGTGCATGTATATTTTTAAACATGCTGCTTCAAAAAGCAGGATGCAAGGGATGTTGCATCTTTAATTTTTCTGTTAATTATGGATTGAGCATTGTTGTGAGCCTTGTCCTCAAAACCCAGCTCAGAAAATAAGAGCAGATGCTCATACCCAGGTTTGGCTCATGTGGGAATTGAACAGAACATATTGGTTTATAATTAATGTAATTTGTTGGATTATCTTTTGTGAAGGAGCTAAGGTAAACAACCTTGCAGCATTGTAGTGAAATTCTTCTGTGCTCAGAGCCTCTATACTTGATGGAAGATGACAAAAAACCTACCCTTCCTCCTGGATTGTGGGAAGATTTGGAAATGTCTGTCACATTCAAACATATTTTAATTAACTCAAAGGAAAGAATTAGGCTACAGACCCTAAAGCAAATTACAAATAGTGTTTAAAATCAGAGCTAATGATTCCCCAATTGACTATTCTGATTAACAAAATTCTCTTTTCTAGTTTGCTGTAATTTTGTTATGGGGCAAGGATGGAGGAGGAACAAGCATTTCTGCCCTGAAAATGTTCTTCAGACCAAAAGGCTCCTCCCCATGCCACACAGCACTCAAACAAGCATTGGCACTAAGTGGTAACTTAAAGAAGAAGGAAAAAGAAAAAGCATGATTATATAATGTGACACTTAGCAAAAGACTTTACACCAAGAACACTCAGTCTTGGTAAGCATTAATGAACAACACTTTAGTCTCCAGGAAAAAGAAAAGGAAGGGGAAAAACAAATGAAAAACCCCTCAACACAATCCCAAACACTGTGTTCTTTAGGATAAAAATGGCAGAAATAGGGGCCAAAAACCAGGCTGTGTGTGTTCCAGGACGGTGACACCCCTGTGGACTTCAAAGCACCACCACAAACCTTTGCTCTTCTTCTCCATGCTCCACAGAAAAAATATAATGTGAAAGCAGGAGCTTAAGGAGTCAGATCAGGCTTGCTGCTCTCACAGTCACATGGTTAACTTTTCCATCCTTTGTGCATTTTAGTTTTCCTCCCTTCAAGGCACCTGTGAATTGCTTAAGGGAGCACACCTTGCAGCACTAGGAACACCAGCATGGTGTGCTCCCTTTGGCCCTGCTGCCAGGTGCCAAGCGGGGATTGCCGTGCTGGACAGCTGGCCAAGACCACGATGGGAAGCTGGCCCAGAGCCACCAAGAGAGATTCTTTTGAGCCAAGGCCACATGCCATGCACCCTTTGCCTTAAAGGGTTTCCTTCAACAGCAAGCATCTGTCTCACTTTGGCCTCACATCTTTTATAGCTAACAAGACATCTTGTGATCATGTCTTCTGGAAGAAAATGAACAAGGAAGAATAGGACACCAAAGATTTTGTCTCGGGCCTTGCTGCCATCCCCCCATAATCAGCCACCAGCACAGAGGGGACAGAGACTGATCAGTGAGTCATTTCAGTGCTACCTTGAGGCCTCTAGTTTTCAACAGGACAAGTACCTCAGGCACCTTCAGCTGTCTGAAAATAAAGCATCCCCCTAGGACTCTGCCAGCATCTCATAGACAGATGCCTTTGCCCACAGTTAGGATGCTGGCATCACACCAAAACTTCACCTTATAGAAGCTGTAGGCTACATTTCGCGTGGTAGATGGACACGGAGGTAGAGTTTTAAGCAAAAGCAGGAGTACCAAACATTTGGTCTGCTTTTAAAGACAGAAATAAAATAGAAGTAGATATTGGATGGATGTTGTTCCCTTGGTCAGAACCACCAGGAGTTTGTACTGCTAATGTTCATTAACAGAGTCATTCTCTTCCCATGGAAAAAGAGAAAAGGAAAAAAGTCTTTAAACCCAAGCATTTATTCTGGCATCAGCAAAATTGGGTTTTAAGTTCTTCCAGGACTTGGAAAGGTTCTCCCATCCGAGCTTCAAATTGGTACTGACCATCCCAGATGTAGCCTGCCACTTTTCCAGCTCTTCTCTCCCAGAAAAATAGCACTCCCAAAAGCACATTCACATACCAGGCATGCAACAGTTCATCTGCTGTAGGTTTTGACTCTTAAAATAAGATGTCAGCTGCTCATCAGACTGCACATACAGAATATTTTTGGAGAACAGTCTTTCCTGGATATGTAGCACTTCTGCAATTTAATGAGAGGCTGAAGTAGAGAGTTTGGGACACTCACACACCAAGTTTAAAGTCATAAGTGAAGTACACTTTCAGCTCAGAAATGTACATTGCTAATGAGCCACAGGCATAGCTGATACAGTAATAGTTCCATCCCATATTCACAAGAACAATGCTCACTCATGGGGAACGACAGTCTTATCAGGTTGGTAACTTTATCTCGAATATCATGTTCAAATTTTCATATCCTTATAAATTAAGAAATACTAGAATGAAGTGACCAGATGTTCAAGTCTCCTCTGCAGCACATTCATTACCAGGCACACATTTAAGATGCATGCAAGTCCGCTAGGACTCTTCTCTGAAGAGGCTCACTCCTCTTAGTGTCATCTGGTTTTGCTTGCACAAAGTCTTCAGCACCTCAGCCCAGGGAAAACTTCTGCCTCCATCATTACCTCATGCCAGGACTACTAACACACTGCATTGTTTTCAGTGGGCTCAGGAAAGAGAAAACACTAGCTCCCCTTTCAAGCCACAATCAAGGGAAGAGAGAGCAGAGGAAGAACATAAAGGAGAGACTGAGCAAAGTTCTTGCTTCATGCAAAAGAGTTGCTGGTTTATTCACAATCTCTCATCTTCTCCACCTCTGCATAACATCACATTCAAAGCCCTGTAAGTTCTTACTACTTCATTTTCCATTTAACACAAGATTTTGTTCTGTGTTAACCAAGCCCCTCATCTCCTTGGGGATTGCCAGTCCTAGCTGCTGGGCCTTGACCCTGTGCCTTTACAGTGCTAACAGTTACATCCCTGTCTTTCAGCCCTGCTGATAGTGTAAACCCATAGCATGAGAAGCTGCAGTACTCTGATACTAACAGCAGTGTACAGACACACACGTTCCCTTTGATAGCTTACTATTGTTTCTGAAAGATATGGAATGTAACTCTATAATATGATTATAATTATTCAGAAATTTAAGAGTAAACATGTTGGTCCACATAAGTGAGAAATGCTGAGGACCAGCCTACAGAGCATCTTAAACCACTTATTACGCTTTTCCTTTGCTGTTCTAATGCCAACTAAACAGGCTGTTCTCTGGCTGAGACCTTGGATTCTTTGGCACCTAATATAGCAACAAAAAAATTTAATTTCACATCATACTGGCAATAGCTTATATTAAAATTGCATTCTTGCTGCTTTGACATTACTGTACATAGATTTTTTTTTTTGTTTTACATAAATGCTCTACATTTGAGCTTTTTTTAACTGGCTAGAATTCCCTCCAATTCAACAGGATGCACTAGACTAGCATTTTCCTACTTGTTCACATATCCATGAAAACTGTCCCTTTCTCTAGGTTTAGTTTTGTTGCTGTAGGTAAATGGACATGACACAATCCAAATGGACAGCCCAAATGTGACCCAGTCCCTGCTCCCAGTGTTTGTCCAGGGAGAAGATTTTACTGTACAGAAGCCCTAGAGACAGACCTTCAGCTGGAAGTCCATGGACAACAGATAATTCAACCATAATAAAAGCCTGCCTCTTCTTGTCTCAGGCACAGCTAAGGGGTAGCATAACTCCACAGAAGACCAAAAGAAGGAGCACTTCTGGTGATGAGCTTTGCTATGAAAGGACAAGTCAGATTTCCTCCTAGGTACAGAAACCCAGGGTGGCTGCTCTGCTTCTTGTCCTACTGCTCACCTCCTATCACCATGCACAAGAGACTTAAATGAAACCTAACATTTTCCAGTATTCTTGGTTCCATCCCTGGTGAGGAGTTTCAAGAGTCTGTTCACGCAGAGAAAATTTAAGGTAGCAACTCTTCCACGCCCTTGACAATTCCTCCCTCCCAGCCATCCCCAGAAATACCTTTTCCCCATGCTCACTACCTTCTCCTCAAAAGGAGTTAACATAGAGCTCAATCCAGTCTGCAGTGGCCCTCCTCTCTCTTTTGGTGGGTAAGTCTGTTTTGTCACCTTTGATGCAGAAACTGGAATTGCTGCAAGAATTTTCAGTGTCAAAACCCAGAAGGAACTGGACACTTTCTGTGTAGCCAATAGAAGGTTTTACTGTCTCAGCAGATACCAAAAGCATTAATTGCTCACACTGTTTACTATTGTTTTTTGTCAGTATTTGAGCCAGTGTTGGTTTGCCTTTTCTCCTGGGAGTGGGCAGTATTTTTATTACAACACTAATAAGATAATTTCATATTTACCGAAAACGTAATTGTGTAATTTTAAGTATCATTTATTTGCTGTCTCCATACATTCCACAATGGGACTAGAATTTGGGAAAGTAAAAAACATTTATGTGAATGGGTCGTGTCCTCAAATGAAGGGAAAAATAAATATATTTTTTTAAAGCCCCTGGTTTCCTCCTTTTCTTTAACCTCTCTATCTTGGCTCTTACTCCCATGTAGTAAATAAGCAGGGGGAGGGGGTGAACCATAGGAACCATTTACTCAGCTGAACTCAAGAGATGAAAGCAAATTGCCAGGCCAAATGGGCCTGTGGTTTTTCGCCATAAGAGTTGCCACTTCAGGAGGGTACCAAGCTTTTACTGGAAACTTGACATTTGTTGACCAGAATGTTTTTAGTGGTCTTAAAAACTAAAAAAAATTGCAAGGCAGAAGCTTTGCACCTTGATGTGGTAAATTAGCTAAGAAAATCTTTGAGGAGAAAGCAGCATAAAAAAAACCCAAAACATCTCAGTGACCAGAGTCACTGCTGTTTCTCCTCCTCATCAGAAGGTCACACAAATTGGCTGCAGCCACCCATTAGCACAAGAGCAATTGTCTCCATTTGGAGAAGCATGTGAGGCTGAAGCCAGGCAGGAGATGCTGTTTGATTTGCAACTGGAATTCTTGAGCAAAGAAGCTTAAAATGTGTGCATGCCAACCCCCAGGAAAAGTAGCCATCTCAAAGCCCTGCCCTCACCCCTGGAGTCTAATTCTGTGGTCTCCTAAACCGTGCGTGCTGGGAAAGAAAAAAACCCCAACCACCATTGTCCTCAAGCTTTTTCTTAGATTAGATCTGACCTAGAGGGTACTGAAAGATCAAAACCCATCATCATTCCTATTTTACAGAAAGGAAAAAATGACATTTGAAAGTCAAAATGTCTACTTTGACAAATAAGCTTCTTTGAACACAGCATCTTCTCCCACTGAGTATCTGCACTACAGGCGTATTTAAAGTGGCACTATGTGGGAGAATTGAAGAATGTTGTCTCTTTAAAATGGTTGTCCCAGGTTGTGTACCCCTGCATAGGAATCTTCTGGACATGGTATATTTCTGCTTTATGAGACTCAGAGTTGGAACAGATGGTGGGTCTCTGTGGTTTAGAGCATAAGGAAAGAGAGGGAAAGTCTTACAGATTAGGATGCCTGGGCCATTTGATTTCCTGAAGATTAAAATCACTGCCTTGAACCCAACAAAAGCCCACAGCAAGAAATACACCTCTTAATAGACAGGCTGTGCTTCCTCCAGTAGCCTGACTTCCTGGGTTAAATTACAGGTCTTGTACAATGCATGAACATAACCCAGCATCCAAGGAAAAAGTCAAGGTGATAGAAGCACATTTTAGACCTTCAGGAGAACGGCATACAGCCTGTCTAGAACATGCAGGAGGCCTTTGCAGCTTTCAGAGCACCAAGTATACTTCTTTTTACAGAGAGTTGGGAACTTCAGGAGCAAGCAAAATTCAGAACCAGCATGGCAGGCTGTGTATAAGATGAGATGAAACTGTCTCTACGATCTGCATCGCACTGCTCAGAGTTTTAATCTTTAAAAGAAAGGAAAGATTGAACACTAATAGAATTTAAAGGTAAAACCAGATTGATTCAATACTTTTTGCACCTCCTTGATTATTTCATGAGATCATCATATAAAAGAGCTTTTTTGGAAGAAATCAATAAAAGCAAAAGCCCAGATTCACACTGGCAGAACCAAAGGAGAACAAGGGGAGAATCTGTTTGCAGAGAAACAGCTCCTGAGGAAGCTGAAGAGACTATTCTACAACAGGAGGTAGTAGCCATATACAGAAGAGCTGTAATAAATGGACTCCATAATAGGCTTCATCATGATCTCACTTTCCATATGCATGTCCCAAACACCAGCTTTATGCATTCTGTCACTCTGCACATAGGAGAAAAACACTTTCAAATTCAAAGAATACATGTTCCTCGCTCCTGCTTTCAGAAGGTAGCAGTAGTTCAAATGGGAAGCACCATGTACACTTAAGCAGCAAATTGCACACAATTATATATTTTCTAAAGGTGCCTTGCATTATTAAAGCCTCTTTAAAGAAAACAAAACTGAACATAGTTTAAGTACATGACTGCACAACTAAGCTACATATCAGAACAGAAATGGACAGTGATTCTGCTCTTTGCTCATCCCATGTTAACCAGCCCTAGATACTCAGGAAAACAGCAAAGCATCTGTGGATGTATTTGTCAGCATCTTTTAGCTCCGTTTCTACAATGGACTAACAAAACTACAGAAGTCACACTGTTTACAACACTCATTTACTGAAACGTGATTTCTGATAACCTTGTAGGCAAAGGATTCATAATCAAAATTTGGATGTGAGATCACAAATTAGGGGTTTGCTTTAAAAAAGCAGCCAAGATGAGAAGCTACATGAGATGTTCAGCTAGTGTAAGAGAAAGCAGTTCTACCCACTGAACACTGGGCCACATGTTTTCCTTAAAACCAACCACAAAGAATTACTTAGTACAATCAATTACCCACATCTAGCAGAGGAGATTGATGTTGCTGTTCGATTATAACCCCAAGAGTTTATTCCTGAAATATAAACTTTGACTGTCAGGGAATACACAAATATAATAGACTTTTGGCTTTAACAGTAAGTTTTCTGAAGGGGAATAGTGTGATATGTACTCACCACACCATAGAGAGCCTGGAACATACCCAAGTCTATTTTAGGGCCTTGCCTCAGGGTACCTCTCTGAGGAAACAGGAGACTTTGGTTTAATACCAAAGCTAAACCTAGACAACAGTTCCCAAAGAATTTTCCTCCCCTTCTTTTGCCCCTTTTCTGTGTTTTCTTCCCACACTTCAGATTCCTAGAGTATCTTTTGACTTGCTGCACTTTTTACTCATGATGTACCCTCAATACCCTGAGTATCCTGCTATCACCTCCCCCATGAGCCCCCTGGTCTGGCCATCACTTCCCCCAGAGCACTTCCCTGCCCCAGAGCATTTCCCTGCTCTAGACACTCCAGTGCAGAGTCCCTGACAAACATTGAATGCATGATTTCTTTTCAGGTCTTCCCCACCTACTGGCCACTCCACCTGAGCCAGCACCACCTGATTAGTACTTGCAGTGGCTCCAGTCATCTCTCCCATTGCCAGTCACCCTGTGTCATGGTTATAAACTGAGTCCACAAACTCTGTTTAAAGCCTTCCAGTAGCCACAGGAAGGGTAAGCAGCTGCCCTGAGGAGCACAGGTTGTTTTAGTGCTCCCTACCACAAAATAAGCATAAATCTACATATGCTGAAAGCTGGGTGCAACCTAGGCAAGACCCTTAAAGTGCTTTTTCCAGTTTCTGAGTTGCCATGCTGTATTTCCCTTCCTTAGGCAACAGGGAGAAAGGTCTAGGCCTCACATTAAAAGTGTCTTGGATATAGGTGACTGCCACAGCTCAACAGATCCACGTGTGTGAGCTGGGCTTGATGCCTCAGTTCTCTACATGAACCACAGGCCCAAGGCTATCAACAGAGAGCCCTGGGTCCTGTGGGGCTAGAGTCCAATGTCATTTTCAAGTGATACAGGCTCTCTCTTGTCCGCTCCTGCCTCATCCCGAGCATTCAAATGGATCAGTTTGAGGTCTCCGAGTCATTAGAGACTAAAGTAGCCAATAAAAGCCATTGTGTATGAGCCTGACTTGAGCCATGCCTAGGAAATAGGCCACTGAAGTCCTAGGGGACAACCTGTGAATGCAGCAAGGAAATTTATCTGGAGAATCACCGAAAAACTTCCCCACCCCACCCACCACCCCTCAAAAAAAGGATAAAGTTCCTCAGATATACACCAGCTACCTGAAGATCCCCTTTCTCCAAAGGACCAATTGTTGCTCCTAGTGGACAGACACAATAACATGAAAGAGGATTTTCCTAGAACTACACTTTCACGGGGTTCAGTGGCAATTACTAGTGCTCCTAGTAGTCAGTTCAACTGCAATTGCTTGGTTATTCATGTAGATTATTAACTATCAGATGTTACAACCTTCTGGAGCATGTATATCATTTTCATATGTCCCCTTGCCATGTGCACCTACAGAACATTTGAGCTTTCTTTAAACAAATCTGCAGCTGTAACTGGGGGAAAAAAAAAGTATGAATTATTGAAAGTTTAGAAGAAATGTTAATTGCTTCCAACCAAGGTCCAAAAGATTTAGTTAAAGACTCCTTAGAGTGTATATTGCACATTCAAGAATACTGGCTATTCTCCAACGGTTTGTATCTGCTAAGCTTAAAAATTCATGTAAGTCTTTAAAATTAATGCTGCATAACCATGTGTATCCTCTAGAACCGTAGCAATTACAATAAAAGTGCTTTAATTTGTTATCAAGTGATTTTCATCATAATGTGACACTAAATACCAAAACATTTAATAATTATCCTACTACTCTAATGTATTAACAACATTTCCAAATATTTACACTAGAAGATAAGGGGGTTTTTAGTTCTCACTTCGCTTACAAACATAAATTGTTTGGGAGGTTCTTGAAACAGGTCACATCCTAAGATTTCTCTGGCAGCTGTTTCTCTTTCAGACTAAAATAAGGAGAGACAACAAAAACAAAGCTTTCTCTAAGTCCTAGCAATGCAACAGAAAAACATCATCCTCTTTACAAATCAGGTCCCCTGTCTTGAAGCCTTGCACAGATGCTGAACTTTGAATTCAATTGGCTTACTCATGTGCATCAAATCAAGCATAAACTTCAGTCCCTACAGCTTCAAACCTGACCTATCCAGCAACTGAAATCCAAGATATTAGCTATACATTTCTTCATCTAGTTTTACATGTACCAGTTCATCAAAAATGCCACACATGTATGACAGTGCTTTAAGATTTCAAGCACAGAACTGGAGTGGAGCAAGGAGTTGCAGCCAAACATCTTTGCTGCAACACCCAACCTAAATAATGACAGTGACTGAAATCCTGCAGAT